>PVJH01000829.1:112610-258046 GCA_004026705.1 Nesogale talazaci | reverse complement strand
GCGCCGGGAGAGAGAAGAAAACAGGAATGGGTCTCAAGCCGAGGGGAGTGGGAGAAAGAAGGGGTTCACTGGGTAAGTGGCTGGAGATGCAGATGCTGCTATTGAGTTGTTGGTACAGGCTAAGTTCTTCAGACACTGGGGAAAGGGTCAGAAGGCTTGGAAAGGTGGAAGTGGGGCTGGGGTGGCCTGTATTGTGTTCTCAATGAAAATCGACCCTCCGTTTGGGTGCGTCTCAAAGAGCATGAGGAACTCTGGGGAGATCCACACTGCGGATATGTTCTTGCTCTCACAGCTCTTGGCTGCCTTTGAGCACCGCTGCTGACGGTCACGTAAGTTTAAGACCAGCGTCTACAGCACCCAGAGAGATATTTTTATTATCTTCCCGAAGTCACTTGGTGACCTCTTTATATTTTCGAAACGGTTACAGTCAAGTTTGCAGTACTGCCTCTTATCATCTCGGTTCTTACACTCTGTTTAATCTGACCAGCAATCTTAATGACGTACGTGAGAACAGGTTGCCGTTCCTGACGCCACATAAAGTTCGTCATTGCAAAAATCATGTCTGTGTGTCTGTTTCTTTTTGCCGCCATGCCCTGTGCCTTTTGCTTCTTGTTGGGTGGTACGTGATTTAGGGTGAATAATGATTGGCCTGGTGTTCAAGACCCCATTCCTTAAGTGGTACCACACAACAGCACACAACACACACATACACACACAAGTTCAGTGGGTGACATTCACACGTAAAGAAGATCTACAGTAATTTGTTCCAGAGATTCATTGCCAGTATTGCGCAGTTTCATTAATATTTGCTAACATAAGTCCCATCCAAGGAGACATCTTACTGCCAAGATGCGAAGTGCATATGACCCTCACCACATACATTGTAGGCAGGTTACCTAAAGGAAGCTTGCAGAGTGAACTAAAATGACCAGACAGGGTCAAGGGAGATGCTATGCAGTGAAGTCACCTCTGAGCTCCTGTTAGTGCATGTGTGCCTGTGAGCATGCATGCACATGCTCGTGCGTGTGCACATACACAAGAATAAACTAAACAAGTAGGCAGATTAGATAGATAGATGATAGATAGATGATAGATGATAGATAGAGTAGACAGACAGACAGATAGATAAATAGGACACCTGGGTTCCAGCATTTACATTTTTGATTGAGAAGTTTACTTGATATATAGGAAGACGGTTGAAATGAGGGATTATTGTAACCGGTTATATGTGACCATATACCCAATTGCACTGCCATGTAGTCCTTCTGACTCATAGCACAGAATAGAGCTGTCCTGCCAGGTTTCAAAACCTTTAATTCTTTAAAAAGCCAGCTACCACATCCACTTTAAGAGTGACTGCTGGATTCGAACAGCTAATCTTTCAGTTAGAAGACAGTTGATGGAACACTGCAATACCAGAGATCCTGACATACGTGCTAAGTATGTCTATATGACGTGGCCCATGAAAAAGCAGTTTTACCTTGACCATTGCTTCTGTTTTAAAACACACTATTGTTCTTTCTGACCAATATAGTTTTCCTCTGCACCTTGCGGTTTAGGAAACATCACCCTACACCCCCTCACATAACTATACTCTCCACCACACCTCTGGGAGCAATTAAATAGGATTTTCCTGTACTGTGGGGAATTTAGTTATAAGATATATAATTATATATCTCATTCCCTGCGTATGTTCTTTTGATGAACCTGGGGAGGAAATAAAACATTTTCTTGTTTCACTCCCATAATTTCTTTTCCAATAGAAAGCTTTTCTCATCCACTACATGTCCAACGCAAGTCCTAAAACTCAGAAGGTGGTTAAGGCTAATGGTTGCAATGTCAAGGTAGGATGTGGGGTGTTTGTAAATTGATTATGACGATGTCTTTTTTTCCAGCTGCAGTATCTAGGCAAGGGTTATTAACCCTCGTTATGCCTTTATTTGTTTGTGGTTGTAATTTATCTTCATCTAGCACTTACATGGATCACGGTGAGGAATGTTCAGTTAATAACATGACAGGCTTTGGCGCAGGATGAATTCGTGGGAAGAGAGGTGAGAGCTGACTTTTTTCCAAAGCCATTTGGTGCCAAGATATAAACAGGAACACTACATATCTACTTTATTTCACATCGTTTCCGTCGCTTCAAATCTATGAAGAAGGGAGATCATATACTTATTAGAATAGTGTCTTTGAAATGTTCTCTCTCCATTTCAAAAGATAATAGAGCAATAGAATAAGAAAATAATTTTGACACTCTGAAGCATACCTGGAAAGAACGTTTGTTTCTTTAACAATAAAAGTAAAATCTAAATAACCTCTCAGCTTTGCTGTAATGTTGGGTTAATCCAATCAGCCTCGGCACCTGACCCCTGGCAGTTCAGCAATACTCTCTTCCAGAAAAGAAGTTCTAAAATTCCATTAGTTTTGCAAGTGTATGAAAGCAACTTGAAATTTAGTTATTTAGGAATATGTCTGCATTTAGCTGGAAATAAACTAAATCTAGCTAAAATAATGAAGCTTGGGATGAACTTTATATTTTCCACTATTCAATTTATTTCTTTTAAGTAAGAGTTCTGATTCCCCAGCTAAGGGAAAAACAAAATTAAAACAAAAATTTGGAACGAGGTTACCCGTATCCAACAGAAAGTGAATCTCAACTCCTCTGATTAATTTGTTCAAAGTCTGATATTGAGGAACATTACTGCTTGCTGAGGCCCTGATTATAATGCCTGAGAATCTATAAATGATCAGACCAATGTTACCTGATTATGTGTTAGCCATGTCAACTTTTATAGCAATTACATGTCTCACAAAATGAGTATGGACAGCACTTGATTTGAGAGCATGCTTAGAACATTGGGTATAGCTAAAGCTGTTGAGTGGAAAAAATGCTCTAAGTAGCTGCCTGGGTAGCCGTGAACAAACTTGATCTGCCCATTCTTGAAGATGAATAACAAATTTTGTAGTTCTCACCCACATGACTTTTGTTAAACATGGGCATTACGTGGTTTTTGATTTTACATTGTTACACAAATCCATTGCTGTTTTTATTGATCATAGGTCATTTGAGGATGCCTAACCGATTTTGTCTGCAATGTGTGCATTCCTATTGATGCTCATGATGTAATTGGTAATCTCCAACAGATCAGTGAATCGCTTCATCACTGCTCTCCTGCCAAGCATTTTTATGGAGGCTTTGCTGAAAATCCTGAGAATATTGTTGCAAAACATACACCACACACAGGACACCATTTATTAGCTACCTGCGCCTGCGGCAGCACTAACAGAGTTGGTCCAAATGCTCACCTGTAACGGCCCCTTGGCAGTCACTTTTGATACTTGAATGTATGATAAGACAATGGAAGCATGGAAGCAAGAGTTCAAAGATTTCTGCCAGCCACCATCTGAATTCCTGTTTGTTTGCTATTTTGCTTATTCTCTCCCTGGAAGGCTTACCGCTTCTCAACCTGTGGGTTACGACCCATTTAGGGTCAAATGATCCCTTCACAGGGGTCTCCCAATTCATAGAAATAGCAAAATGACAGTGATGAAGTAGCAACGAAAATAATTTGATGGTGGGGGGTCACCACAACATGATGAACTGTATGTAAAGATCATGGCATTAGGAAGGCTGAGAACCACTGTTCTAGACACTAGGAGCCCGGTGGTGCGGGGGTGAAAACACTACAGCAGCAGCTGCAAGGCTTGAGGTGGGAGTCTGCTTCCTTAGAAGTAGACAGCCCTGGAAGCCCTAGGAGCAGTGTCTGCTCTATCTTCGAGGGTCACTGTGAGTCAGATTGCACTTCAGGGTATTTGGCTTATTGTTTTTAGACACTAGTTCTCCTTCATTCTACCTTTCGGTTGCTGTGAAGACTGTGTTGTCTGCAGCATACTTAGTTGCGTGCTGGTTATGGGGGCCCACTTATAGCTGATATTGGATGCAGTCTTGCTAGTTAGGGTGAATCTTCTTTATAGATGACAGATTATATCATCTAAATGCAGAACCACTAGGAGGCCCTTTGCTCCTCAAACTAGTAAACTTCCTGGTTTTTCTTGGCATGCAAAGATCTACATTCAGAGAGTTTCTTTAATTTTAGGTATTGCCTCCTATATACAAATAGTGGGGTACCACATTACATTATTGTTACCAATTAATTACTCTCCATCAATGTATGAATAGCTATCAGAAAGTCTTTGGGATTACATTGTCCAAGACAATAGCCATCAGCCACACATGGCTATTTACAGTGGAATTAATTAAGATGAAATAAAACTATGAGCTCAAATTATTTGTCTCAGTGATCATATTTCAGCTGCTCCTTAACTGTGTGGAACCGTGGCTTTCTATTGAATTGCCCCTGTTAAATACATCTCCATCCTTTAAGAAAATTGTCTTGGATAGCAATGCACTCAGAAGCAGGGATCCTTCCCTTTATCACTTCTACTTCTTTGCCATAACAATGACCGGCCTTCCTCTAGGGGAGCTTATCTAGATCCTGACCCCCTCTCCAGTGAAGGCTAATTCATTCTCCTCCTTATATTGTCCTTCTTCAGGAGTCGTAACATTCTTCCCAATGTCTAAGACACAAGACATACACTCCCCAACTTATTTGGCCTTTTGAGCTCCTTTCTAGGTTAAATAAAAATATTGCTCAGCATCCTCCGCCCCCCTCTCAAGAAAACCTTTGCACTGTAGGTCACATCCAAAGATAAAGTGTAAGTAACTGTTTTTGAAGCCACCACACCCCCCATTGTGTCAATGCTCCCCCCATTGTGTCAGTGCCTACCCCCCAGGGTGAGATTGCCCATTTGGAGACACACTGATCTCAGGGATTAAGGTTGTGGTTGAAATTCTCCTAGTCCCCCACTTTTTTTCAAATTCCCAAGATGCCAGGATATAACATTTTCTGTTGTTATTCATTTTTTTTAAATTAAAGATCATCTTTTACCACAGTTCTTTCTTGTCTTATTATCTACACCTTCATGGAAATGTTTGGCACCTGTCTCCTTACTACTACTTATTCTTTATATTGCCATTCACTGTCAGCTTGAGTGTGCATAAAATGCCCATGTTTCCATTTTCATTGTCCTCAGCTTCAAGCAGACAGTCATGCTTTAAAGGCATGAAGTTCTAACATTTTAAAACTCAGAAATACTGCTCTTAGATGATACCATCCAGTCTCCCTCCTCCCCTTGTACCTGCTTTGCAACTTCATCAAGACCTTATTTCCTGGGCCACCCCCACTCATCTTTAGCCTGTCTTCTCTTGCACTCATGTGCTTCCTTTCTGAATCTGTTCATGCTGTCACTTTTGTCGATGGTTCTCAGCATCACCTGTGATATACACTCATCTTAGAGTTCCAAGACTTGGATTCATCTACCGTAGTTCCTTCTACTTCCACTACTCTGAATTCTGACTCAGACAGGAAGCAATCTGTAGTGCTTCAAACTTAGTGTCTCCAATTTCCACGGGGGTCCTTAACATGACTCAGCAATTCTCTTACAAGCTCTTGGTTGAGTCACTCACCTATATTCCAAACCAAATGCTTCGTGTTTGTTGTTTTTTTTTTAACTTCTCCATTTCTCTATTCATTGCAAAAACACTTTTCCTCCCTGAAATCTTACTCTCACATTTCTGAGGGAAAATAAGAACTAAAGGGGAATGTAAGGAATATGTCATCAGTACTTCTAAGCACTTTGCTATTACTTTCATCTTCTGTTGCATTTTCCCAAGGAAACATGACCCCCTCCCCCTCTAATACTAACATCATCTGTACTCCAGGTTTCATTTCTTTCCATATCCCTGAAAATCTTATTCACAATATGTGCATTGCCTCCTAGAGTGTTTTACATGTATCCTTTTGGTTTTTACCCCCCATGTAGATACTTGCATTTTCACCATATTGAAAAGCAGGCTCTCTGTGACAGGAAGAGTTAGCAACTCCTTTTTGTGCCTTCACAGTGATCATACATCTCTTACTGTGTATGCATATAAATGAGAGGGCTTCAAAAAGTTGGAATTAAAGGACAACAGAATATCTTCATGAGATTTTTTTGAAGTCTTTGCATATAGTAACTTAAATAAAAAAAACAGAAAGACTGCAAATAAAGGTTTCTGAGGTTGAGGATATTTACAGGAACAGATAATCTCAAAGTGCTGGTGAGCATTAACTACAAACCTTTCCATTAGCAATTCAATGCTAACCCAGCAGGGCCATCAGCAATCCTTTGTGTGTATAAACCAAAGCCAAAAAACTCCGTGCAATCAAATCTATTCTGACTCCTAATGACCCTATAGGACAGGCGAGACATGTCCCTCTGAGATTCCAGCACTGGTACTCTATATGGGAGTAGAAAGCTTCTTTCTCCCTTTCATGGGTATGAAAAACCAAGTCAAACCTATCACCATGAAGGAGAGTGTGACTCAAAGTGAGGCTACAAGACAGAGTGAAACTACACACTAGTGTCTCTTAGACCCTACAAATTTATGGGAACAGCCTATGGGCGGGTTTTAACTGTTTACCTTATGGTTAACAATCCAATGTCTAACCCACAGTGCTACCAAGGCTCCTTAGAGTGTAGTTAATGCAAATGGCCATGAAAACTTCAAAAAGACCTTGGTAAATTCGGTTATCTTTTAATTCCATGTTGCAGACACACAAACACATGAGAGGACTTCTTCAAAATGTTTCATATATAGGGTCTTCAAAAGAAAGTCTCATAGGAAAACTTTGGTATCCTGAAAGAATGAACAAGTGCCAGGAACTATATGTCAAAATTTCATTCTTAAATGTCCCCTAAAGTATTCATATTTACTCTGACACAACATGGATAAACATTGGAAAGCTGTAATTAAAGACCTGTTTTTCTAATGTTCTTGGTTTAACCTGAATGAATCATTAGAGTGTGTAACTAATCTTAAAAGACAGAAACAAACAGAATGTGACCTTATATTTCTGCAAGTGGTGGTCTCATTTTTAGTTATTGAAATGATCAAGTTTTATGGCTCCTTTTTCCATCCCCACTATAATTCCCTCATTAATTTCAGAGGATTTTTGCTTTTTTGTCCATGAAAAATCTAAAGAAGTAGTTAAGTAAGCACAAATGGCTATTTCAACTGCCATAAATCCCTATCATTAGGGATTTCCATCAGTAGATCCTAATGGCTATAAGAATGAGTCACCCTCTGATAGATGATATAGGGAGTAGGTCTCTAATGGAATGAGTAGTAGAGAAAGCAGAGCTATAGAGGGTAAGTTCAATGGACCTCTTGGAGCTGTTTGACATACTAAGTTGGTTATTCAGAGTCTGGAAAGAATCAAAGTGAGTAAGTGAATGCCACCTGTGAAAGAATATGAAACCTCTTCAATCTGAGCATGTGGCCCTTTGTAGTTGAAACAGTATTATAAAATGAACATAAAAATGAAAAGAAAGAAAATTAAACAATACTTAAAAAGGAGACTATGTCAACATGTCTAGCAAAGAAGGTCAATGAACAATCTGAGTTGAGTTCTATTTATCTTCCTGGTTGAAAAATAAAAGACATGGGTTGTCTTCTTGTCAATCATCAGTAAGTGCCATTGAAGAATGTCATCGTGTCTTTTAAATGCATATCTCTCCCACTTTAACTCAGGATCAAGAGTCACTCAATACTTTCAAGTACAACTTCCCAGAATCAAGGTAGGAAGTCTTACCTGAGTGAACAATTATTCAAAAGAGGCATAAAAACTCATCGTAATAACTATTATTTAATGATTATACATGATATATACTTCTAAAAAGATTTCCGTATGCTTACTCATATAAATCTCACAATTACCCAATGAGAAGGTGCAATTATTGTCCCTAGTTTGCAGATGACGAAACCAAGAAAAACAAAAATGATTAAGGAACCTTGAAAGAGAATGATCAAAATCAAGTTTTGAAAACAGATCTCTTTGATTCCAAGGGTCATTCCTTTAAGCAGGGAATTCTACAAGCTTTACTTAAGAGATGACTATGTTCTTGCTTTCATACTGCCATCATTCATTCTGAGATGGCACACATTTTCATAGGGACCTCAGAATATTATTGCTATCTTCCTTACTCATTGACATGCTACTTGGAAACGCAATGAAGAGATGACGAACCCTATCATCTGGAAATCTAAATCCCCCCACCATCAAGTTGATTACACCTCAGAGTAGACCCACTCCTTAGGGTTTCCCAGGCTGTAAATCTCTGTGGGACCAGAAAGTCTTATCTTCCACCCCTCTGCATAACTAACTACACCACCAGAGTCTCTTTCATTTGGAGACCTTGTAATTAATAAGAGTCAGACAAATGACTCAATTTATGGTGAGGGGCAGGTTGCCTGAGAGAAGTGCAGAGAAGTTACAGAGATAATATAAAGACAATTGAGGTTATGAAAAGCAGTAGTCCTATAGACAGAGCAGGTGAGTTTGACACACATGTTTGTGGTTTTATAGGTGACATCATGACCCAAGCCATTTCAATTCTGTCATGATTATAGGGTTAATACTTGGACATTTGAACAGGAAAAATGAAGTCCTGTGAAGCAAAAAAAGGACCATTAAAAGTCATTTACTGCATATAAGAGGGGTTGGGAACTTTGATCCCATTTGCCTGTGTTACACATTTGCACTAGAATTTGGTCAAGTAGCTTGACTTTGGGGGGGGGCATCACTGCCCTCTGATGGTGGGAGAAGAGGTCCAGCCTAGCTGCTGGATTTGAACCTTCAACCCAGTGGGCCACAGTCCCGCGCACAACCACTATGCCACCAGGGCTCAGCCCTGAGAGTAGCTTGACTTTTAAACCAATGTTGTAAAAGGTAGTTGTGAGTTTTTGAATTTACTAATTTGAGCCCAAGGAGAAACATCATCTTAGGGTACAATACTTAAAGACCACCTAAAGCTAATGCAGGGTCCACTTGGAAACATACTGAATGTTTACAAGCTTTTCTTTTTGTTGTTGTTTTTAAACGAGCCAATTATTTAAGATTTCCTGGTAAGAATACTTGGGTAAGATTGGAGAACTCTAGGACTTTGATGGGTAACTCTGGCTCCTAATTAATCTAAATTTGATTTGTCTTCTAGGTTTGCCTTTTGCATTAAGCTATTACAAACAAGCCCACAAATATTGAAAACGTTTTGCTCATGGTGGGTAATCAATGAATTTGTCTTGACTGTGTTGATAGTCCTTCTCTCTCTGTGCATGTGTCTACTCTAGGAACATATGTTCCAATGGTTAAATAAGAAAGAATATAAAGCATGGAGTAAAAAGGGATTTTTAGTACACCTGCACAATGATATTTTAAGAACTCTAGACATAACAGTAACATATTTATCTAAAATAATTTGAGTTAATCTTTCTGGACAAATTTTAGAGTAATTAAAAAAATTGGAGTAATTAAGGAACTGTAACTCTTTTTTATATTACTTTAGCTAAATCACTTGAGAAGGAATATTTTTTGCTTTAAGTGCAAAAAGTCAGATATGCCTTAGCTTAGTCTTAGTATATGTGGCTTTATTTTTTCACCTCACAATGAAATATCTTGTGCTTGATATATGTATAAACCATTCTCTTGATCCCATACATGTCCAATGCATGGCCCAAGTTTAGGAACACATCTATATTCTGAGTACAGCATTCTCTCATCATCTAATCACCAATTAATAAGCTTAAAAGCCTAGAATCATTTTTTTGAGGGGGGGGCATTACTGCTCTCCAGTGGTGGGAGTAGGAGGCCCAGCCCCACTGCTGGAATTGAACCTCCATCCCAGTGGGCCGCAGTCCCACACACAACCACTATGCCACCAGGGCTCAGCCCCTAGAATCATTTTTATGGTAGAGGTTGAAGGTTCAGAGGAAAGAACACTTTAAAAAATAACAATTCCCAAATACCATATAAGAAATAACTATGCAAACAAACTTTGTTGTTTCGCTTTCATAATGTGATAGGAAATCAGAGGTTGCTATTAATGAATGTCTTTGAGAAATTATACCAGTAATATGTTAGCTATTTTGCTTTTAAATAAATAGTTACAATTTTTAATGCTTTGTGGCATGTAGGTATATTATTTCAGCATTTTTGTTTGGTCAGTTGCTCAGTCAGGGACTCCCAGGACTGTAATACACTCAATCTTATAGTTTCAAATACAGTATCAGTTTAAAATAGACTCAGAATGAAAATAGCAATTTTATTTTTAATGGAAGTAAAAAATGAAGGATCTGGTCTTACAGCCATAAATATTTTAAAAGAAAAACAAGTTTTAGCAAAGCTGAAATGAAATAAATTATCAATAGACTTCCTTTTCTAGATTCATTTGTGCTTCTGTAGCCATTTATAAAAGAACTATGCAAATAGGAAAGGCTTTGTGATGTATGGTAAAATTACAAACCCCAAAGATCGATACCATGACTTTTATTCTTTGAAGTCTTGATGGTGTTGAATAATTCATTAGTTTGAGGGCTTTATTATCCTATTCATTGAAAATTGTCTATCTCAATTCTCTCTATTTCTACTGTCCAGCACCACGCAATTTTCTAACTTCTATACAAAGAAATCTCCAAAATTGATTCTCCATGTTTATCTGTCAGTGAGTCCTGGTGACACAGTGTTTCCAGTGCGTGGCTATACAGAGTCGCAGCCCTCAAAGCCCTATGAAACAGCTCTACTCTGTCCTGTGAGGTCCCTATGAATCCAAAGTGACTTCATGGCAATGGGTTTAACGGGTCTATCTGCCAAGATATTTATGTGCAAGATAAAGATGACTAAACAGTCTTTAGGAATTAAACAAGTGCTTTTGCAAGGTCTACTATATACCCAATGCTGTGTTAGCGGCTAACGAGCTAAGGTACGTATTCCACAATACTTCACTAAGCAAGCTAAATAGTTCTAGCATATAAATTACTCTATTTTGACATAGCATCATCCTCCAAGTTATGGGACAGGCAACATCTATATCTTCTCTAACCTCTCATTTAGGATGAGTGAATGACAAATAGAGCAGTCATTTGCTCCTTTAGGGCCTGCATGACCACAATGCTGAAACACCAGAGTTGTTCTAGATAATCCATCCTATAAGCCTTATAGGCTAAGGATTGCCCAAAGTAGTAGTGAAGCCTTTGAGTCTAAATGACTAATATCCTTAAAGTCACAACCCTAGAGATAAATGATAGGAGATGCAACATGAAGAACAAGAATGAGAATCTGGAGAAAAGGCTCACAAATGTTCCCACTGAATTGGGGGAAGGTAAGTTTTACTTCATGTGATTCATTACTAAATGTGTTTATCTATAAATTCTCAGAACATGTGCCCATGAGAAGATAGGATATGAGAGATTTCATCTCAACCTTGGAAAGGGAAAATAGATACACATTCGTATAGTAAAGATGTCTATCATAAACTATAAAACATTTGAACTGTGCATCCTTTTTCAACACTAGGCTCCTTCTTCCAGGGGGTCTTTCTTGACCTCCCAGGCAGATCCTTGCTTCATTGCTGACCAGTGGATTCGGACTCGAGGTGATGTCATGTGTGCAGCTGTGACCTTTCGAGAGCAGCTTGCCAGGCATGTCTTTTGAGGCACCTCTAGGTGGGTGCTAACCACCGAACTTTTAGCTAGTAGCCTGGCACGTCACCATGTGTCCCACCCAGGAACTCCCTCACTACAGTTTGACTGGTTGTTGGGTGTCCTTGTGCCTATTTTTCATTCACAGAGATCTCATGTCAAATTACCCCAGTGGATTTAAATTTCTAATCTTGCCATTGACCTGAAAATAGTTGTAATGCAAAAAAAAGTTTGCTGATATTGCTTTGCCTTTTCTTTTTTTTTAAGTCTTCGATTTATGCTTTACTTTGGGTAAGTACCTTTTTCAGAAGAGCAAGCAAATATGTACAGATCTTTAGTGGATACTCTGAGTTTCTAGATTCAAATTGAAACAATAAAGTGAAATAAATTGAATCTATTTTTGTAGTATAAGACAAAATACACTTATGATAACATTTACACTATTTTTTAAAAAATTCTTAAATATCCCTATTCCCCAATTATTTTAATATTGCATAGTCCTTCCATCTTAGAGTAATTTTTTGGATCACAATTTTCCATTTAGTTTACAGTTCGATTTGGTTAATAGAGCTTCTGAATTATGTGTACAAAATGTTACTCAAATGTATCCCTTGTTCATTCCTCTTATGATTATAGAATCTAAGGATTAGGACTCTCAATCTTGCCTCAGCTCACTGCACGTTTGGATTCTCCACACCTCCCATTTCAACCATCAGGGTATAAAAGAAGGCCGTCCAACTCTTGGACAGAGCATACATAGCATTAGTAACAAGTGCCAAATGTCAAAATGACGTAAAGGAACTACAAGGTGGGTCATGAAGAAATGAACACTGGAAAATAATTGCAGACAAATTCTCATGTTGAATTCCAACAAAAATGGTAGGCTGGTTTTGATGCTATAAGGAGGAAAAGATGCTATATGCAGAGTAGGGAGCCAAGAAACAATGCTTAAAATTCAAATGTGTTAAGATTTTGCATGCCTACTGCAGAGACTTAATGGGTATAAAAATCATGTAGGCTACACATTTATACTTAAGGACACCATAATTTTAATTTCAAATGGGAAGTTATCTGACATTAGTACATTGCATTTTATTTTGTTGCTATTTTTCTGAAAAGCGTACTTTAGATTTCAGAGTCCTTTAGCATGTTGGGCATAGAGTTGAATGTCTGCTGTGCATCTTCACATTTGACAACCTGAGTCTTATCTTTATGACTGGGCTACAGACTCCCATAGAACTTACATCAGTAAACAGTCTGAGTTTCATGAAGATATATTTTATGAATAGTTAATACCCTTTTGGGGGAAGTTTTTATAGTGCCAATTTAGGACTAAAGGAACCATCTTCTAGTCCTTTGTGAATCGCCCTGTCTGCTACAGGAGTACATCAGAATGGATGGTTACTAGGGTCATTGCAAACACTCCAATTAAAAGAAAATAGTAAGAGCTGTCTGGTTCTGAAAATCCACTGCAAATAAGAAATCTCAGATTGTTGGTTTTTCTAGCCCAGAAGGTAATGGTGATTGGTCATGACCCTCAACTACATAAGATATTTTTAAACTGGGATAAGTCGATCCTCACTTAGGCTCTTGAAAATCACATTTTCTATCCAATCCAGAGCCCTGCATTAAAAATAACATTTTTAAGATTATTAGATGAACAACAATGCTTCCACTTACTGTTCTTATTCAAATACATTTAAAAGACTATAAATATCAATAACAAATTAAACTACATTTGTTATTTTTAACACAGATTAAATTAAGCTTTAGTCAGCTACAAATCCTGCATGTGAAGCTACTTAATGATTTATGACTGGATAACACGGATAACCCTTAGATGGTTTTTCAGAAACCATACAGTTATATTCTGTAATTATTCTAGTCAATCACAAACTAAGTTCTGTCATATATAGACATTACCACAGAATAGTTGTCACCAATTCCTGGGTTTCTTTTTGGTTGCTGTTCTCAATAGGATTTTTACATACATACATGTTACATGTATGATGAACATGACAGATATTTTGCCATTTGGGCAGGAGAAGGATTTTAACCATTTCTTTTTATTCTAAATGTTTCATAAATCTAAAAAACTTGAAATAGAAGTAAAGACCAAATGGCTCAAAATGTGTTTGCCAGTCTTTTCAATATGAAAGCAATGCAGAAACATGAAGCATTCCAGTGATTCCACAATTTCGACTTCTGACCATGAAAACTTTTACTCATAGTAATAAAAATGGGAAGTGGGGTAAGGAAATGAAGAGGATATTTATCTTTTCTAGTTAAGAAATTTCAAGAAAAATTCATTTAAAGGAGAAATTCTATAATCTCAATCTTTATTACTATAAATTTCAGACGGAGTGAATACATGTAGAGAACTTGGGATGTATTAGTATTCTTCCATAGTTACTAATAGATGTGAACATTTTGAAATTCAGTAGAATAGCTTTATATTCTCTTTGACCTCTTTTTAAATATTTACTACCTATGTATATTATTTAATATTTTATATAAGCTATTGCAGATTTTTTTCCTTTTTGGCAGTTTATTTTCTTGATGTAAGAGTTATTCTTAGGTTCTTTTCTACTGCATTTTCCTTCCTCTTTAAACATACATTTTCCTAAAAGTTTCTAATCATATAATCATAGGGTAATATTCATGTACCTATTTTCACAGCGTAAAAATTAAACGTGTAGATATTTTCTTGTTTTTATATATCACTCTTATGTGCTCCTTCATTTTAGTTTCAACATAACTGAAGGCTATTATCACAGGGATTAGGCAAATTAGAAAACCAAAGGGTACAAAAGGCTAAAGTAGTTATACAAGGCTTCCCAGAGCCAGAATTCAAATAAACCCAAGCTTTTTCTTTCAAAATTCCATTCTATTTTCGCTACACTTCCCTGATCCCCATGCCATGGACGTCTATTTCCAGAGCACATTAGATATTTTAAAATAGATTAGGCAATTAAGAAAGTATAACTATATATGCATGTGCACACACATATGTAGTAGTATTATATGCATATGATTATGTATATGAAAGTGTGTAAAAAAGTATTGACATACCATCATAGAAACTTTTATTAGACAAAAATGCCAAAATGCAAAGTGACTGTTTCTCAACACACTTTTCACTTAGGTCTGTACATTTCCGATGGTAGTGTTTCTATCTCTCTAACCATTCCCCGTAGAATTGCAAACCTTTCTGTTTACACCTTGAGGCATTAAAATCTTGTTCTTTTTCAATGTTCTTTGACTTTGGGGAACAGAAATAATTCTCAATTGGGACATGATATGGGCGATAGGGTGGATGCGGGAAGGTTTCCCCATAGAATTATCTAAGGAGAGCCCCTGGTTCCCTCAAAGAATGAGAAGCTTCATTATCATGCTGGGGAAAATGTCCTTGGCACAGCTTTGTATTTTTCCAACAGTCTTAATGGCATCAGTAACATCAGAATCACCAAGGTTGGTGATTGAAACCCATCAGTTGCCCCATGGGAGAGGGACGGGGGTCTCTGCTCGCATGAAGACCTACAGCCTCAGAAACCCACATGGGCGGTTCTCCTTTGTTCAGTGTGCTGGCATCAACTTATGACGGTGAATTTAGATTTTTGCAGTATAACATTCTGTGTTGCCTTGAATATAAGTGGCCTAACAGATCCCTTTGAAAGACTCTGTTTTGATTGCATTTTTGCCTCGAAGATGCAAAGATGAAGATGAACACAAGAGACCTGTTTAGTTTAAAATCAACTCATGCCTGCTTGCATGAACTGAAACCCCAGTAGCAATACATTTACTTACCCGTGTGTGTGTCCACATAAATACATACACACGCACATACAAGTACAGTGCCTACGTGGATAAAGATTTGGGCTGTCTACACAAGGTGGGCAGTTCAAACCCACAAACCACTTCCCTGGAGAAAGAAGAGACTGCATGCTCCCACAAAGAGTTATAGTCTTGGAAATCCAGAGGAACTGCCACATTCTGTCTTACGGGGTCTCTGTGATGTGTAATTGGCTGATGGCAGGGGTTGGTTTGGTTTTGCAGTCATGTTACATATTTTGTGTGTGTCTAGGATTCAAAAAACCTGTTGGAAAAAAAATCTATGATCTTATACTTACATTTTCCATGAACTTTTTGAAATCTGTCTTGCATATCCACACATATGGATAATCTCCGTGACACCCTCCCCCCCAAAAAACCCAACATCCCACTTGGTGTCAAGTCAATGCCTACTTGTAGTAACTCCACGACTGTAAGTCTTTAAAACAGCAGAAAGCTTCATCTCTTTTCTGAGGAGCAGCTGGTGGGTCTGGACTGCAGATGTTAGCAGACCCGTGCTCACTGGATACCACCACTGTCTGCCACACATGTATATAGTGCAAAACAGAAGTTCCCAAATGTGTGCCTAAAATCCTTCTAATGTTTCAGGTTGGCAGGATTGTCATGCTTTTATTCAGTTAGCAGCACCTCAAATTGTTTTAAGGTTTAAGTCTAGGAAATATAAGATTAAATTACTCACTAATGCTTTACTTCTTATAAAATGTACTGTGTATCCAGGTAAGATAGCAATGTTTACATCCAAAGCCATTATTAGAAAATATTTCATTTTGAGAAGAAAAGCTTAATTAGTATTAAGTGGTTCCATTAGTTCTTCATAATGATATTAATAGAAGATTTAATTATTCTAAATCCAAAATCTGATTTTTCTGGAAAATTTTGAATGGGAACTCATTAATATCTCACTGTGTATCAATGTCATCAAAGTTTAGAAGCATGATGAGAGAGTGTCTTATTCCTGGACTAAATCGTTTGATTCAGTGGGATATGTCAGCTACTACCTTTCAGAAGAAAAGGAATTGTTTTGAGACTCATCTAGAGGTCATTTTTACGCTTGTATCATTCTTTTTCTTGTAGTCGCTATATTCCATTTCCTCTCTTGGCATTCAGAATGCCTTTGAATCTTTGAAGGTGATGCTGAATGGATGAAATAAAGGAGAAAAGGAAAGATTGCATACAGTTTTCATGATTATTATCATTGTTATATTTTTAGTATCTAATTATTTTCTTCCCTTATTCCCATTGTTAATGTATACAAAATTATTCCACTGGTGTTATAAAAGAATTTCAAAAGCATCTTTTGAACTTCTGTCCTCAACCAGATTGTAGCTAGGACACAGAAAATCTCTTCTAGATCTGTTTAAGTGCTTATGATAATTTCTCTCATTATCATCACTTAGGAAATATTTTTTGAATCTTTAACTCACAAGGTTAGTAGTTCAAAACCACCAGCTGCTCCAGTGTAGAAGGAAGAGGCTTTCTCTTCCCATAAAGAAACCCACAGGGGCAGGTCTACCCTGTCCTATAAGGTCGCTATGAGTTGGAATCAATTCAACAGCAGTGAATTGAAACACTATATTTTGCACAAATAAAAGGCATGCTATACAGTATTTGCACAACCCCTCAGGCATCAGTTCCCCATGTGTACTATGTGTATTGCATATATGGGAATATGGGAATATATTTTGCAAAACTGGCAGAAAATAGATCATCTTTCCTTAGACTCACAGAACTGTCAAGTGATTTTTTTCTTTTTGTCAAGTCCATTTTTATGAATCTTAAAAAAAGTTGTGTGTATATTATGGCTCTTACCTCTGAGGTACTTATGTTCTAGAAGATAATATACAGTCAACCACATGCAAGAAGTACTGACATTATATAATGAAGTATTAAATAATGCCCCCTATACAAATGAATAGAGAGAAAATGAAAAGAATTCTATTGGATGACACAGGACCTGTGCTCAACCTTGAAAATGAACTAGGATTTGAATAGCCAGAGAAGAGCATTATTAAAAAAGATGTAAGATATTCGTGTTTTAGAGTGGAGGAAAGGTAATTTAGGAATGAGTTAATGGGAGTGAGATAAGGTCCTTGAACTTGAAGATATTTAAGATCGTGGTGAGACATGCACCATCAGAGCTTCTTTGGAGATACTTTAGAGGCCCTGTCCCTCCACAGGTAGATCACCACTGACAGGGAAAGAATGAGGAGCATCTGCGAATGAAAAAAGCCTGTAAGGGGGGCGAGTGTTAAACAGAGAACAGAACAGAGGGCCAAAGATTAAGCACTGTGGTGAGGTGCCTGGTGTATCGGTTCTAGCTCATAGCAACGCAAAGTACAATAGAAGAAAAAGATTTCTGGTCATGGGCCATCCTCACAATTGTGATGCCTGGGTCCCTTACTTTGAGAGAAGTCCTCTTTTGGAGAATATTTAAGGATCATAGTCACCTTGGAATTTTAAAAAAATGAAACCAGCTTCCCTAATTTTTATCTAATATTACATTCAAAATTGCTAATTTTCTGCTGTGTGCAAGACATTGGATTAAGTATCCCAGGGTCTCTCAGAAGAGAAAACAATATGCAGTATTTGGTAACAAATCCTATACATAAAGGATTTGTTAGCAGAAAGTCATTGTTCCCTTTAGACCAATTTCCAGGAGTGGAGTTGATAAAAATGAGCTGGTTGGCATAGAAATCCTGAAGCTAATAAAAGTCTATTTGCTTTAAAGCTCTAAGAAAAAAAAGTAATTTCATCTTGTGTAATTTTCACTACCACCCCTAAAAAATAATGAAATCTCTTGTATAGTAAAGAAAATTTTTAGACAGATAAGGTATATATGCATATTACTCTGGAATCACTCATGCTCAATCCTGCTGCTGTTTGTCTAATGAAAGTGAATACACCAGCAACCACGAGTTTAGCATCTTCTTTTGTGTCTACCAATGGACTAGGTCAATTAAAATAGTGAGTATACCAGTACAATAATGTAAATTCCAATTTTTATTAGGAAACCCTTTGATACCTGAATTTTATCCTAAGTAATTAACTGTTGCTTCTCAAAGGAAAACTCAAAATAACTCACTGTCACACTGTCAAATCTGACTCAGAGCAAGTCCATAAGAAAGGGTAGTATTGGAGCTGAGCCCCAGTAGCATAGTGGTTGAGTGCAGGTCTGCGGCCCCCTGGCTTGGTAGTTCAAATCCAGTAGCAGCTCTCCAGGAGCAAACCTGGGCCTCTCACTCCCACCAGAGGGCAGTGATGCCCCCCTTAAAAAAAGAAAGGAAAGAAGAAAGAAGGAAAGGAAGGAAGGAAGGAAGGAAGGAAGGAAGGAAGGAAGGAAGGAAGGAAGGAAGGAAGGAAGGGTAGTATTGCCCTTTTGCTTTTGCTTGGCTCTGAACCTTCACGGGGGCAGAAAGTCTCATCTCTCTTGTGGAAGAGCTAGTGGGATCAAACCTGCTAACCTCAAGTTTAGCAACTCAACTGGCAACCCATTGTACCATGAGGGTTCCTGAGCTGTACATTAAACACATAAAATAAATTGCCTGAATGCCAAGCAGTTATTAGTCCTCAACAACAAATCATTTATTCCTAGTAGATTATTTATGGAGTGTGATTTCTTTAGGATTATCAGCGAAGCACTTTATAATTCCTAAGTGCATGGATGAAATTATGAAAGTAGCAATGTACAAAGCAGTAATCATTTTAATTAAGTAACTAACCTATGGTGATTACTTCTATAATGGACTTAATCTTGTGTAGGTTTTAAAGATAAATGAATTAAGACTTAAAGAGGGCCCAAGATTTGCCAGAAGTCACAGAGGTAATACTCGCAACCTCAATTTCCGAACTCTGAGATCAGCTTTTTATGCACCATTGTTCTTGAAAGCGCTGTGGCATATTAAATAAACACCCTGACAAATGTGAATATATCATTCGATTCTTTAGAATTATGAAGAAGGAGCAGAAAGAACATTTGCATTGGCAGTCACAATAATTACAAAGTCACATCAATTCTATGATGAATTACAAGATTATGACTTTGATTCTTAGGTATACATTTAGTTAGAACATATGTGTAGAGAGAAGCATAAAATCTATACGTACATATCTTTTTTTACATCCACATATATATTTATAAAGAGGATAAAACATGTGAAAGACAAAGTACATTCATTTTTGAGGTTTAAATGAGGCTAGTGACCAGTTGACAGGGCATAGTGCCCTTATTTATGCTAGCCTCTATTTCCTAATTTGTTGGATCAACTGAAGTTTGAAACAGCTCAAGGATGGATGCTTCCTTTGCATAAATTACAGCTCTTAAAATGTACCCTTGCCAGCATGAGTCACTAGCTACTGAATCCCAGCCCTAATGCATTATGTCATTTGTAAGGAAACAGACCAGCAACCTTCCTGTAATTTTAAGGACAGTGACTGTGAACTGCAGAGCATGTGAATGATGAAATCACAGCATGAACCATCAAATGAATTCAGCGGCCTTATCTAAAATATTTTTTTATAATGTGTATGATACCATTTCTTGGCCTTTTGGCTTGGATCAAGTGTAGTAAAATGTATATGATAGAATGAGGTCTGTTCACACCTATATGTGCATTGCATATATTGGATTGATTCACAAACTTGAACTCAAATGGAAACCTTCATTTTACAAAGTTACTTTTCATTGAGGTAGGCACAAGACAAAGCAGAAAAGGGATAGAAGATTCATAGGCCCTCCCCCACCACCCCAAAATGATCCCAAATGTGTATTTCAATCAGTGCTTTCAATTTTCCTCTTCATGGAACCTTTTGTCAGCATTTTTAAACTGTAGACATACTGAAATTGCCATTTACATTTAGCTATTTTGTCAAATAATTGCAGAGCAGAATATCTGAGTTAGAGGAGATTCGAGGAAGGAATGGCAGGCATCATGGAAGGAAAAGAGATGCGCACATATTGACTCTCCACAATGCTGCAATGAGTCCATTTGGCATGGCTTCGTTGGGTGCTCTCAAGAGGGCTCCAACTCACAGAGATCAAACTGCCCCACAGACTGAAACACTCCCCTTTCGGGGCCCATCGGGCAAGTCCTGTATCAATCCATTTCACCGAGGGTCTCCAAATCCTATATCTTTCTAAGACAATATCTGGACTATGAAATTGACATAATCCATGAATTATGTCATTCATACGACTCAAATGGGTAGAATCAGGATTCAAACCCAGGTCTGTTTGACTACAAGGTGAGGATGTATGTGACTTTTATAATGGCACCTTGATGAACAGCCTTAAGCTTTAAAAACTTGCCAAGTGTGTCTAAACAGAACACACTCTCAGAAAATGTGGGACACACTCCAAGGCATAAAAAAAGACTGGGCTTATCAGTCAGCAACTGGTGGGGTATCTGGAATTAACGCCCCTCCCTTTCCAGCCTGTAAATGCACTCACCTCAAAGCCAGAATGACAAGGCACAATCAAAAGAGCAGCATTTGTTGGAGTTCCAAGTGTGAAGAGTTAGGGAAGGAGGAGGAATGGAAGCAGGAAATGTAGAGAAGAAGTGAGATAGGTGATAATATGGGGAGGGGCTTGCAATGGATGACTTGAATAAGAAAAGATAGATGCACTGCAGAATGCAGAACTATAATATAATGTGCTCTGTAAACCTTCACCTAATTCACAAGCAAATGTTTCAATAACTAAGGTAAAGCCGAAATGTGCTCCCACGATAAGATTTGCCGAGGTCTCTGACAATGTTTTCAAAGAACTTTATGGAAGACTGCTCAGGAGCTATCAGCCATGGATCAGTGTTTACATCTCAAGAATACAAGTATTTTCATAACTCGGTTCACTTTTAAAGGTAAAGTAACATCAATTTTTAAACAAAGACAGACGAATTGGGCAAAATTGAGGGTTATTGGTGATGACATACAAAAAATAGCATATTTGTATCATGATCATATCATACAATGGGCACACAGATACATTTCGCCATTGTAAAAACCAAAACCAACTCACTCAGTCAATTCTGACTCACAGCAACCCTATAGGAGAAGCTAGAACTCTCCTTTGGGTTTCCAAGGTTAGAAATGTTGATGGGGACAGATGGCCTCATCTGTCTGCTGCATAGCAACTTCTCGGTGTCAATTGTTGGCTGGGCTGAGTGGCTCACCCACTGTGCCAGCAAGACACCTATATTTGCTTTAACTCTTCTTTACTAGGAAAGATAGAGCAGTCATAACACAAGAAGTGAACCATGGTAGCACAGCTGGCTGAACATTGGACAGCTAACTGCAAGTTCAGTAGTTCAAACTCATTAGTCAGCCTGCAGCAGAAAAGCGAGGCTATCCACTCCTGTAAAGATTTATAACCTTGGTCATCCTACCACAGCTATGAGTTGTTATCAACTCAACGGCAGTGGGTATAACACAAGAATCATTCTGACAGCTATGAGTTGTTATCAACTCAACGGCAGTGGGTATAACACAAGAATCATTCTGACCTGCAGAGCCCGCAAAATTTCCTAATTTCATATGCAATATTTTCTTATATACTCAACATTACTTTATATACCAAAAATCCGACTCCAAATATGGGCACCTGTGTTTTCAATGGAAAAACATAAGAAAGCCAACTGTGAACACATTTTATTGTGACTTTTAAGAGAAGCTTGCTTAGAGCTCCACTTTAAGTTTATTAAAGATCATAGAGACATTTTTTTCTGTAATAATTAAACAAGCCAAACAAATCCACCACTCATTTATAGTCTTGGAAGAGTCCATTTCCAGATGCTAAGCAGGGACAAATCCTAGAAAGTGTTGAGAAGCAGCTACTAATTTTAGGCAACTCAATTCATTGACTCTTAATTAAAAAAAATTGAGGAGCATCATTAGCTGTATATATATAAAAGAGATAAAATCATTTGCCACCAAATTGATTCCAACCCAGATCAATTCTGCATATTCCAGAGAACTGCTCCCCAGGGGTCTCTTGGTTCTCACAGTCTGAAAACAGAGTGCCAGACCATTTTTTTTTCCTTGTGCCACTGGGTGAGTTCTAACTGCAAAAATGTGCCACACACAGGCCTAGTTGTGTATAAATCTTAAAAGCAAACTCACTGCCCGAGTCCATGCCAACTTCCAGTGAAGGGTCTGAGGGACAGGGTAGACCTGCCCCTTTAGTCTCAGAGACTAATTCTTGAAGGGAGTAAGTAGAAAGTGGTCTCTTTCTTTGGAGGAGTGGCTGGTGTTTTTGAATTGCTGGCTTTACAGTGAGTCATCCCATGCTTAACCAGGAAGCCACCAGGACTCCCGTGGTGTATAAATCAGCGGCAATGGAAACACAAAGAGAAGCATATTTGCATAATAATGAACAAGATCCACCCAAGATAACCTTTAAGGATTATCAGCTGTGAATAGAGAAGTAGCAAAAACAAAGCTTGCCCATTATAAACAAAGAAGTCCAGCAATTACTACTACTTGATGCAATGAGCATAACTAATTTAGAACATTTTCATCACCCCCAAAAGAAACTTTCTACCCTGAAGCAATCATGCATCCCCAACGCTTCATCCCAGCTCCTTATCCCTGCCAACAGTAGGCAACCAGGAGTTGCAGTACTTTATAAGGAGTCACGGTTTCTGAGTGGAAATCCAGTGCACAGTACCTCACACCCCCACCACTGCAATGGGATGAAGAGAGCGGTTTTAAACAATATTGCTGGGCAAGTTTTCAACAATAAGCCAATAGGATATCTGGCTTAAAATCATCTTAAATTTTTTAAAGACTCAGTGAAGCATAACACAAAAAGTGCAGTGAAGAAAGAACACATGAAATAAAAAAAGAAAAGAAATGCATACTGAATTTATAGGCACTTCTAAAACAGCTCGCCTAATCGACGATGATAGACTAGAAAAGGGAGGCACTGGACTCCAGTAAAGAGTTGCTTTCTCACATACCCACAGGGGCAGTTCTCTCTGCCCTGTAAGTCTATGTGGACTAGAAGGCAGGGAGGCACTGCTTTGTTCTTAATTCTATTTAAACCTTGTTTCATTAATATGTACTTAAATCTAGATAGGCAGTCCAGGGTCCCTTTTCTCCCTAGTGTGGTGGTCTATTAAGGCTGATGGACAGAGATTCCCTTCTTTTAAAATGAGGACGGAACATCACGTATTTCTGAAGCATTGTAACACTAGGCTTGATTCACTGTTAAGGATGGAGTGCTGGCATTCTGGGGATGACTGGGAGCCACAGTCAGACTGGCATTTAATGAGTAGGCATTTCATTAAATCTCTTTTTCTCTATTTACTTTCACTGGGGGGAAATGAAGCAGCAAACTTATGCATTAAAACTTTGCAGAGTCTTTTTGTTTGTTTTTTCACCACTTTCAAAGCACAATTTAAATTGAAAGTGCTGTTTCATAACACCCCATATCGGGGAAGGCTGAAAATGTCCCACGAATAATGTCTTCACAGGAAATATGATAAAATCTTTCTGGAACAACCATGCACTCTTCCTGGGTCTCACTTCAAGCATCAGTCATCGTGTCAGAGGGAATAGGATCACATGGATGAAATGCGAGCTCAGAGGCGGCTCAGAGGGCCTGTCGTCATGTGTAGGGCGGGGTGATGGAAAGGAGCATCTTCGTTTTGCAGTTAGAGTTACTCATAGGGCCATGGGTTGTGTGCTGGTAAGCGAAAGGTCTAGTTTGCAACCACTAGCCGGCCACTTCTCGAGAGAAAGATAAGGCTTTTTCCTCCCATAAAGAAGTCCAGCCTCCGAAGGTCACGGGGTCGGGTCGATTCTGTACTCAAGGTTGCAATGAGTCAGAATTGATTCTTCCAAAGAAGGGAAAAAAATCAAAGTTCGTGTGGTCATTTTAAAATATATATTAGTTCAGTATGAGAGAATCAAAGAAAACTTGGAATGATAGAACGCTGATAAAATAGTTCTCTGATTTTTCGATAGTTGGCTGAAGAAAGAGACTAGAATAAGAAAGCGTATGATAGATGCAAGTTATTAGTGCAAAGAATTTATGATTGTGGGGGATGACTAAAGAAATAGAGACTAAATTTCATCTGGAGTTTTCCAGAATTATTAGAAATTAATTACCATTCTGCAAAGAATGGTAACCCTAACACTACCCTACATGTTAATACAAATACTCCTTTGTCTATTTCATATATGAATCCTATTAACTCTGACATTATGACTGATTTATGAAGTGAAACTGAGGATAATTATATGGGTGCAATTGTATGGTAATTTTGCAGATCACTCAAAATGTAGAGGCATCAGAAGACAGACTTTCAGTAGCTAAGCCTTGGAGAACTTAAAACAGGTCAATTGATTTTTATGAAAGAATATGAATGCTTTCTTATAAGATACATCAATTCCCTCCACGCACCCTCTACTCGCAATAAGCAAACAAACAAAGAACAGTAAAACAGTTTTTGATGACTCAGGTCGCATTGTTCCGGTTGCAATAGTTCCAGTTGACCACGAGGGGGCCTAAATTCTGTAGCAGCAGTTCTGTGGTCAGCCTTGGAATCAATCAACAGGGCAGAGGAGAAACTCCCCTTAAGGTTTCTGAGAGTACAAATTTTTTATTCCAGCCCCAAGTGGAGTGACTGGTGGGCTGTAAGGTTGAGTTAGCAGACCGACATTTAGGCTACTGCGTCACCAGGCCTCCTTGGTGCAGTTAAGTAGAATTCATATTGAACATGGCATCTCAGAGTTGCTTGAAGATTGAGATTACTTTTGAAGTTCTGCTTCATGAAGCTTACGACTTACAATCACTTTCACAATCCTTTTCCCATTAGTATTTATTTAGTTCCCTGTTGTCTCATTAAAATGGTGGGTTTCTGTGATCGCTGGTTTTCTCAAGAGTGACTTCAATAAACCTTTCCACTATAGGAGTGTGCATATTGGTACAAATTGATAAAAACGAAATATATCTTCTGAGATCCAGATCAAACCAACAAAACTTGTACCCATGCCATTTCCCCCTTGTTTGAAATTGAATTATTATTAAATGAGAGTTAATACTTATATCACTCCATAGTTCAATCACATCAAACAGAACTGTACAATTGCTACCACAATCAGTTTCCAAACATTCCTTCTCTTCCTGGACTCCTTGACCTCGTTCATTTACCCTCCTCCCTCTATCCTTTACCCATCCACCCCCAACACTTTTGTCTTATTTGCTGTTTCTTTAGCTTCAACAATTCTGGATTTCATATACTGAAAAACAGAAATAAGAAATGCAGGGTAAAATAATTTTGTGTCATAGTACATTTTACCTCTGAGATAGTAGAGGCAGTCACATGAAATTATTTCAATTATGGCTTTAAAATTGGTCATATATATTTTATTCCATGGCTCCAATATGTTATCTTATATTGATAAGTATATGAGTTAATACAAAGTCTAATATGCTCAAATAATGGTAACCACCAAATTCCTATATATTTTTAAAAATCCCAATGTGGTTTTTAAAAGTCTATTTACTTGACCACATGGAAGTATTTAGCTTTATGTTAAAGAAAATGGAAAATTCCATATCTAAAAAAGGTTTGGGTCATGTTTTGTGGGTTTGGGGAAACATTTAATTCTTCAAGTATGTTAATTATTAGTTATGATACCCCGATTTTATTTATCCTACTGTAGAAATATATCTGGCTAATATTGGTTTGTGTCCATTTTGCTTCACATAAAAAATAAAAACAACCAATTGATATTTTGAAAATTGCTGGAACAGAAATTATTTCCAACTGCTATTTGCCTCTAAAGCTGCTAAAATTGTTTTGATACCCATACATAAAATTCCATGTAGCTACTCCTTGTCTGTAATCATTTTACATAAAATCATGTTTTTATTGAACTGTTGTTCAAGTGTTGTCAATTCATTTATATTACTTGTGCTATTTTATGATTTCTTTAGCTGACAGATGGACAGGGACCATACCTGCTATGCTAAAGTTAAATTGACACTTCTGTTTCTGACAAAGAAGGTTTTAGGCTGGAGCACGTGACTATCGGCCTCACTCTCGGTCATGTGTTAGCTGTCAACCCTGAACACACTCATGGACACTTTGAGGACGTTATTCTAAATGGTGTCTCGTATCAAGCCCTGATTACATTTTGTTAAATGTTTGCTTTTAGGGTATCAACTAATACCTGTGAACATCTCTAACATAGGCCAACTCATGCCATCCCTCAAAAATTACCGTAAGTATACCTCTATTATGCAGTAATATTGAACTATTATATTTAAGGCAGTTCTGTTATTTTGCTAGCATAAACATACCACTGAGGCGTAAAATGTATGCTTCTGATGGTGTACCAATTCTAATAAATATTGTTCTGTACAATGACATTTTAATGCAGCCAGAAAGGAATCTCAAGCCTATTTTATTAACCCTTTTCCTAATCACAGAGTACCACTCCACCTTTTTATGAAAGAATACAAGATGACATAAGTACCAATTAGGTAAGTGATGGGGAAATATGGATGTCCAACTTTCTCCTTCAAAATCAAACTTTCATCCAAGAGTGGAGAGAAATTCCCTGGTTTTCATAGTAATTACTGGAAGCTCGGCTCTTCCAAGAAGTCCTGGTGTTGCAGGGGGACACAACAGCTCATCCAAGGCAGACAGATGGAGCTTTCTTGTCCCTTAAAGCTGCACAGACTGAGGGGAAAACAAAGAGAGCACTCACTTCTATCCCATCAATTCCCTATGACATGGAGTCGAGTCCATGCCACTTAATGCTATTTTTAGTTGTTTGGGAAGCTTTTCGACATGGTCTAAAATCATAGGTTCCTAAACATATTTGACCTGCTGTCCTTGTCAGAAGCAGAGGAAAATAGTCCCCCTTTTAATTAAAATCACAATTGCCCACACCCAGGTTAAAGTGTAGGGGTTGGCATGAACTTGATAGCCATGAGTTAGATCATTCCAGAGGACCCCAGAGACGGTGTGGTTTAAGCACAGTGGGTGATTCCTGCAGCCTCTTGAACGTACGACAGTTCACGAGACGTGGAGCAGAATGAAGAACAAAAATATTACATACAAGTAGCTAGAAGAAAGGGACTCAAGTGGCATAGTGTCAGGTATTGGGCTGCTAACTACAAGGTCAACAGTTTGAAATCTCCAACCAGCTCCTCGGGAGAAAGACTGTATTCTACTCCCTTCAACAGTTACCGTCTTGGGAACCCTCAGGGGGTCATGAAGAGTCAGCATTGACTGCATGGCAGTGAGGGTATCTGGGAGAAAGCTACTCTAGTGACATAGTGATTGAGCTAACTTCAAGGTGAACAGTTCAGAACCAGCAGCCAACTCCGGGGGAGAAAGAAGAAGTTTTCTACTCCCATAAAGAGTTTACAGTCTTCATGGGGGCAGTTCTACCCTTCCCGACAGGGTCACTAGGAGTCAAGTTGCTCAAGTGATCGCAGTGAGATGAGTCACCAGGAGAGGAGGCTGGGTAGTAGCGTGAGTGACATGCGGGGTTGCTGACTGCAAAGGTAGTTCAAAACTCCCAGCCTCTCTACCCAAGCAAGATGAAGCTTTCTACTTCTGTTAAGATTTGAAACACACAGGGAGCCAATGGGGGCAGAGGACCTTAGAATCACTGTGTGAAAGAATTGATCCATTGGCCATGAGTTTGTGAATGATTTTTGAGGTTGAGTTTATAGGCAGACAGACGAAACAGACTAATGTATGTCTAGGTAAATCTGCTTCCTTGAGGGCATTTCAGAGAGAGAGGACCTGGGGAAAGAGGTCTTCTGGTAGTCCGGCCTTCTGGTTTTCAGATTGCTCTCCTTGCTTAGAGGTATAGTTCACATTCCAGCTGCAAGCATTTTTATCTGAGATCTGCCCTTTAGATTCAAAAGAGAAAGAAAAAAATCCGGCCCTGTTATTGAGTTCCTTCATACTCACACTCACAGTGACCCTGTAGGACCTGGCAGAATGCCCTAGTTGGGGATACTGTGAATATCTGAAAGGAGTAAAGGGCTGACCTCATGGCCAGGGGCCCCCGGAACAACCACTGTCAACAGAATTCCTTCAGATGGAGATCGAGCAATTTGAACTTCTACAGGGGAACAGACCCAGTTCATTAATTCACCTAGAATTCTCACAGAATTGCAAGGTTAGTACCAAAGGGAATCCCAGGACAGGATGCCTCAGCTACATGCTGAGCTTCTGCACTCTGGCTACAGGAATTGTTCAATGACCAATTCTGTCCTTCAGGTGGAGAGGAGCTTGGCTTGACTTCTAAAGAGACAAACAGCCATCGCTTACCACTTGATCCGGAATTCTAGCAGGATTACAAGGTGGAAACACTCTTGACCCCGTGCACAAGTTCCAAATGAGCACAATCAGGTGTTCTAGAATTCTAGGTCTTAAAATTATGCATAGTTTTTTAAGGGTTCACATAGTTGATTTCCTTTGCACAGTCAATTAAACACAAGTAAATAGCTTTCTAGGTTTCTCGCCTTCGGACCAGATTCATTTGAAATCTGCAATGATATCCCTTGCTTCATGTCCTCTTCTGAATTCCGCCTGAACTTTTGGTAGTTGCCTGTGAATGTATGGTTGGATTTTACTTAAGCACAATTTAGCTTGTGTGTGATATCATTGATATCATTCGGGAGTGTGAGCATTCTGTTGGCTCATGTATCTGGAATGAGTACAAACATGGACCTCTCCCTGTCAGTTGGTCAGGTAACTGTCTTCCAATTTTCCTGGCATAGACTAGTGAGTGAATCCAGTGTTTCTTCAGCTTTCTGAAACATTCCAGTGGGTATTCCATACATTTCTGGAGGCTTGTTTTTTGGCTAATGTATTCAGTGCAGTTTGCAATTCTTTCTTCAGCACCATTGGTCCTTGTTCATATCCTTTTTGGTACAATGACTCTATTTTTTTCATCTTCTCTTGATGCTTCCTGCATCATTCAATATTTTGCCCTAGGAATCTTTCAAAATTGCAATTCAGGGCTTGGGTTTTTTCTTCAGTTCTTCCAATGTCAGATACAATAGGCATGTTCTTCCCTTTTGATTTTTAATTATAGAAAGTCAATTACCTCCATCATTCTCCAGTCAGCCTAACGAGGAGCAGTCTGGCTCTGTCCTTGAAGAGCAGTCCTGGTGGAGGTACCTCGTAGTCAGGAGTCATCTGGATTGGTCACGGCCGTGCCCTAACCTTTCATGTGACAAAATGTGCATATCCCAACTGTGGTCCTGTCCCTTCCTCTGTAGTCCCACTTGTAACTGTGATGTATTAATCTGCCACCGGTCATGCATTTGTGAGTTTTCTTCATTCCAAGACTTATTCAATTAACACCTTGACTGAACCCCCAGATGCTATCATGATCTTGGGAATGACTTTCCGCACACAGATAATATTTCTGTACCTTTGTATTGTCTTTGTCTCTTTTAAAACACATTAAATTTTCTCTTAAACTGTATTTGATATTGGGATCCCTTCTATCTTAAAACTAAAAAAAAACCAGTTTTATTAGCCCTCATCCACATACCATATAATTCAATAATTCATTCAAGAAGAGTTATACAATTATTGCCCCATTTAATTCCAGAAGGTTGTCTTCTTCCTTGTACTCATTGTCATTCATGTAATTATTTATTTTTCTAATTGTGGTAAAGCATATACACAAAACAAAACATCCTCCCAGTCCATAACTTCTACATGTATAATTCAGTACCATTTGTCACACTCCTCATGTTATGCAACCATTCATAGCCTTTTCTAGATCATTCCACCACCATTAACATAAGCTCAATACCAATTCTTTCTCTTTCCCCTAGGTCAGGGGTCGGCAAACTCTTGAGATTGAAGAGCCAATCCTGTCACTCCTGACAATTTTTTTTCCTGACAATATGTTTTTCCAAACAAATGAAATCACCATGATCTGAAATAATCATCTTCAATTGTTTTCAATGTTACTTCAGAGCCACACATTCACATTGAAAGAGTCACATATGGCTCACAAGTCGCAGTTTGCCGACCACTGGCCTATGGTAACTGTTGGCCAAATTTGGTTTCTTTCTTTTAAGTAGCTTTCTCAACAGATTATTCAGATGTCATACACTTCCATGACTGAATTGCTTTAATAAAAGAGTTGTATATACACCATCACTATCCATTCTAATGCTCTTGCCTCCTCCTGCAGAACACCATAAACGGCATAAAACTCAGGGTACTTTTCATTAATGAAGTTAAGCTCTTATTCAGTTGTAAGAAGGCTAAAGAGATTATTTTTGCTCAAAGCTTTCTTTAAAGACTATCTCAGAACCACCATTTCAGAGATTCCTCCAGCCTCTATGGCTCCAGATAATTCTAGATTCCATTAGAATTTGAAATTCTGCATATACTTAGGGTCTAGGGTACAAAAGGGTCACCAATCTTAAATATAATTTAAGGAGAATATTTACTAAGTCTTAAAAAACAAAGACACAACAAAGTCTTAAAACAACAAAGAAATCAATGGGATGAGGGAGGCCATTAGCCCAACTTCATAAAGGCCTCTGCGGATTCACAGTAGGGATGCAGTTCAATTAAGGTATTAAAACAAAGGAAACTGTCACAAATTCATGATGGTTGGGACTACAGAAGCAGGAACAGGCCATGACTGGAACATGTAAATTGATAAATAGAATATAAGATGAGTCTAGGGCCTTTAGACAAAAGCAGTCAGGGCAGGACTGATAGGGCACTATGTAGCCCCTGTAAGGTCCCCAATGCAGGTATTTCCATCAAAGACACCCAGGCAAACCCCTAAGAAAATCTGTCTCTCTGAGAATTGGCTGGAGGGCAGTGGAGGTAATCTACTTCCCAATACCTTCTGCCTGGAGACAAGATTATCTACCTACTTGTTGAATGTTGTGAAGAAAGTCAATGGAGGCCGAATCTATGTGGGGGTCCTGTGGATGGATGTGGGTCTGTCAGTGTCATCTATAACTTTCTGATAACTTAGATGCTCATCATTTAAGCTCTAGTACATTCAAAACATTTTTGTTGTGGTAATTGTTGGAAATATAACTATTACATACATTTTACCAATTCACCACTATACAAGTATACAACATCTTAACAGCAGTAACAGTAATCAACTGTGCAGCCTGCCCCTTCGGCAATATGATTTTTCCCTCACCATTCATGCTCACTCCCACCCCCCCTCACACTGGTAACCACTAATCCACTTTGGTCTCTAGACAGAGGCTTTTTCTTATCTTTTTATAAAAGTGAGTTTATACAATAATTTTCAATACCCCCCTTTAAATGGGCAGTAACTTTTTTTTACCAAACACTGTTAGTATAAAACTAATAGATATTCATTAGATATTAAAATTGAGATGTGGAAATACAGTGGAATATGAAAGTTTATCAAATTTAGGGAGAGGTGAGTAATGAAATAGGATTGGGAATACCTGATTTATGCATTGTTGCAGACAAAGCTATGGTTTTACAACAAGATCTTTCAATCAAAAGGGCTGCATTAAAATGTCCCCAAATCAGAATAGTCAAAACCTAACTGCTCTCCTTTGTTTAGAGCCACAATTGAAAGTTTTTTTTGACAGAGGTTATATTTCCTTCGCTTATTATGCATTTGAAGAGATCTTAAAGAGATCTTAAAGCTGCTTGTGTGTGGGGGTGTGGGGTGCGGGAGGGGTTGGGGGAAGGGTGAAATTCCAAGAATGTAAAATTTTAAAGAGCCCAGCAGCTGTCCTGGAAGTTACTCATAAGTCTGAGAAGATTCGAATTGACCAGCAGATGTTTTCACTGTGTTGGTGAACTAGGTTACCGTGGACTAGCAGGTAAGTTTATGTTTTCAAGAGTGAAATAATGCTCACATGAACTCTTTTCACAAATAACAATGGTGGTAAACCCTTCGTAGTAGTAATAAACTCAGGTCAATCTTAGGAGCAGGGAAAATTGGCCAATATCATCTTTGGTGCCTCCATTTCTGCCATATTTTATCTTTGCCAAGGTATCCCTCACCTACCATGTGTCAAATCCCCCCAGTTCCATAACCAGTGCTTGTCCCTACCTCCTCTGGCCAGTGCATTTTCTTTGTCCACATATCTGTTGGAAGTCTGCGCTTAACCTGGTGTTATTTAATAGGGATAATGAAACACAGATTCACCCTCAGGTGGCAAGAGCTAATGGTTAGGTTTCTGGATGGGGATATCCCTTGCCTCACAACGCTGAAAGAATTCACGCAGCAGCAGAAGCACTATCTGAAATCCAAGCGACTCCTATGAGGAGTAGGGAAGTTTCCGGAATTACAGTCTCAAAAAGTACATGTGGTTTCAGGATCAGGTACAGGCCGAAGAGGGAACCACGCACGAGTTTGCTACTGAAGCAACAAACCTGGAAAGGAGATAACAACAGGAACACAAACCATGTGTGGAACCAGGAACCCCCCCCCCCCAGGGACCAATTGGGTGTCACCCCCTAAGAGTGGGCAAAGAAGGCCCGGGACAAGCATACGACCCGCCAGAAAATAGGGCTTTGCTGGCCTGCAGAAGGCTTTTATCCCCACTGGCTGGGGAGGCTACCTAGCATAACCAGTCCTATAAAATTTAGATCCACATTTTGAACATCAAAAATGTGACTGTAGCAATCAAATTCTTTGATGGGATGAAAGGGAAATGGTCTTGGTGTATAAAGTAGATGAATAGGCATTGTTCATGTGAAACTTTAGAGACTAGTTATTTATGATATTAATCTTATTCATCTTACTCGACATGTTAATTAATTACATATAGAAGAGTATTAAGGGGCTTACTATCAAGTACAGCCACAATCTGATGATCTTAGGGTTTAAAAAAAGAGGGGGCTACCCATGATTTCTGTGACTATTTTAGGCTCTGTCAGATTTGGTAATAAATGGTAATGAAAATATAAATCAAGCAGTCTGATTTAACATTAACTAACATTCAAACGTAGAAATAACTTTCCTGAAGCCATTTGATACTACCTATGATTTCAGCCTTGATAGAAATAGGGCTCTGTATCATATGTACACACACACAGGTTTTAAAAATTTCATTGGAAAATTGCATTATCTATTTTATGTTTAGATGGAGTTTTTTAAACTCCAATCCTGTGTATGTGTGTGCATGGAACAATCCATAAAGCAAGTTGTTTTACAGGGGAAATGATGATTTACAAAACTGTTCTACCTAATCTAGAGAAGGCTCATAGTATAAATGAATATTCGAAGTTAACATGTATAATTTTTACCTGCAAAACTATTTGCTTATTTTCTGCTGGGGCTCTACTGTCTCATGGCAGGATTTACACTTTTCATTCTCTTCAATGTGTATTCAGAACTCAAGAACTTTTTAAATCTCTTTAATTCTGTTTTGCTTTCAATTATGTGGGAATTAATGAAAAGCCTTGGTTTGCTACAAATAAATACAAGCCTAGTCAACAGAATGTCCTTTCAACAAGAGTTCTCAGCTGCATAACTGAGTATGTCAGAAATCTTGACTCTAGGTTAGTAAATGGCTTTAATTCCAACATATATCAGTCATAACAACTAATAGGTTATATAGATTAATAGGCCTGTCTTTCTTTCACTTTCCCCTTCATTCTAGTCATTTGTATTGGTTACACATATTTTAATTTCTTGGATTTGATGAAATAGTCAAACATACTTAAAATCTCAACTTTTCCTTTGCTTAAGATAAAAAATATATATAACATCAAATGTTCATGAAAGGTGAATGGAACCGAGTGTTAAGTGACAGTGTGTCGAAAGCAGGCTTTAAAAAACGAGCTCTAGTGGTGCAGTGGGGTAAGCAACTGGGTTGCTCAAAATTGATCAGTGAAAACGGTTTAGGTATTTTCTGTTCTGTCAGATTCTATTCTGACAGAGATTCCCGTGGCCAGAATTCATAGTTAACTTGAAGGCAATTGAGAATGAATGAAAAGAAATGCTGAAATGCTGAACTGCTGTATTCTGTAAAGTTTTTTTTTTAACTCATCATCCAAAATTTAATCCTTTATATTAATTGGTTGAAGTGAAAAGATCTGAGAGCATGTTCTTTCAAAAAGGCTTATTATACTGAATAATCTAATTGGGTAACTGGAAAGACTATAAACTATACACATTTTTTCCACTCTGAATAGCCTGCCCCCATAGCTTGCAGGACTAACAATCTATTTTATGATTTATAAATTTTAAGATATTTTCACTTTTTCAAAATTAGTAAAATACCTTTATTTTGGAAAGGCAAATAGATACATGCTTTCAAATTATAGTTACATTTCAGCTGCACTAGATGATAGCAGTAAAATGATATTTGTGTGTATGCACTTGTTTGTTTTTCAGTGTATCCACTAACCTAAAATATTTTTGCATACTTAAATTATGCATTTAAAGATATCCATATGTCCTTTAGTACAAAATATAGGTAAATTTATGCAACTGAAACAAGCAATAGAACGCATAATATCATGTAAGAGATTATGATGTAAGAGGTTATGGCATAAAGAATGCTGATTTTAGTTCCCTACATTAAAATAGTTATAATGTTAACCTCATATATATTACGCTACCAAAAACATAGCACATATATTTGCAAATAAAATATTTCAATGGTGTGGAAGGCTTTATGCACAGTGAATATTCACATGCTGAAGCATGTCCCCATTTATATTTTACTCTCAGTCCAAATGCTTCCCCACCAAGTTAAATATAGGGTCAAGACATGTAGCACAATTGTTTTCAGATATATTCTCTCTTTATACATATCAATTGGATTGTCTGTTTAGATCTATCAAAAAAGAAAAATATTATTAGAGATACTAATAAAACTGGAAGGCTATCCATATGTGTAAGACATAGTCATTAGGATGTAAAATCAGTTAGAATCTATGCATAATCAATGTCATTCCATTGAGTAGCCCATAGATATAGATGCGTCTAGGTGATGTAACTAAGTTTTTCCATGGTTTTGCAAATTTCTTAGCATCACCTCGAATGACACCATCAATTGTACATTTTGCATCCCATAAGAAACTGTTAGTCGGACTCCTAAAATCTTTTTCTCACTCACCCAACTTCATCAACTCTTGGCAGCTTCTGCTCCTTCATCTCTTCACTTCACTTCTGTTGGGCTTGGCTAATTTCATTTCTTGTCAGAATATTGGAAGAGCTTTCTAACTAATCACATTTGGACTGAAAATCAATTCTTCTTAATTTTATTGCTCTTAGGAGGTTGGAAAATCATGATCATGGCTTATAAGAGGTAACATGAGTTACCGCATGCACACCCCTTTTCCCTCTTTACACATTGATTTCCCCCATAATCCAATCCCCTTTCTTCCATTAATACAACAGTTCACTGGCCTACTTGCAGTTCTTTGAGTACAGAATATTCTGAGAACTCATGTTTCTTTTGATGCGACTATTTCCTGCCATTCTCCATCTTTCTCTTTTGACACATTTCCAATGAAGCCATCAAAGAACAATTTAAAAGACATTCCACCTGGGAGTAGGGAATGTTTCTTGCCCACCCAATAGTCATAGAGGTTCGTTCCTGTGACTTAGTGGTTGGGCTGCCAATTGCAAAGCTGCCAGTTCAAAACCACGAGCTTCTCCTCGGGAGAAAGATGAGTCTTTCTGCCCCTGTCAAGAGTTCCTGCAGGTCCAAATGGACTCCCAGGCAGCGAATTTGGTTTGGAAACCATCAAAAACTATGTCAGGTGCCTCTGTTAGTTAACTCCATAGATGACTTTTGTAGCTTTATTTCCTAGAACTTATACCAGTGCATAAATAAACATTCTTCTAATTAGCCTCCTCCACCAGATGCAAACTTCATGAGATAAGGGACAGGATGCGCATATGTCAGATGCTATATTCTTAGCATCATGATTCTCTAAATATCTCTAAGTGAGCAAAATGAATTATAATTGACAAATTTGTCTGCATCCCTTGGTTAGTCTGTGTGTGTTCCAGCTGCCAAAGTTTTCTACTTTCCCTCTAGTGGCAATTCTAAATATTGCAGCCTTCGAAAAATTAGACCTTAGGAACTCACATTTATGTACACATAATATATGAATTTATATATTTACAATTTACATTGTATATATATAATGTAATATAAAATATACATAAATGCATATGTCATCACTATCATTGAGTGTACTGAAATTCTTAACAACCCACTACCTCAATAACTCCAAATCTAATTTAGTAACTCAGGCCTTAACCTAAGGTTGCTGATACAATTTATCAACTGAAAAGTGCAACAAATAATAAAATTTTGCCATACCTTCAAATATGGCATGATAGTCAACACAAATACTTAAGATACATTTGATTTGCCAAAGAGGCCAGCATAGATTTGGGATAGGTGTATCTTGCATTTACTTAAGAATTCTTACATGCACTTAAGAATTTTGCATTCATATTTTAAGGCATCAGAAGACTAACTCATAATCATGGCTATGTACAAATCTGTGACAAATTATACCATCATCTGAAACAATTAAGGATCACTGCTTAATGAAGGCTTACATTTGACATACACGTCTATAATATGTTGGGGTTATTTTTGTGTCAAATATAGGCCTCAATTAAGCAGTAATCCTTTATATATATAAACTGAAATGTGATGTTACTAAATGAATACATTGCTAAGTGCTGGAATTCTTTCTGGCCAAATTAGCCTTCTAATTTTTCTTTTAAGCTCACATTGTTCTTTTCATTGCACTCAAATGCATTTTGCTATTTTGCAGTGAGCCTATTCTGCCTGACATTATGTATATTTGCCTCAATTCATACATCCTGCTACCTTAATTATGTTTCCACTTGCTAAAACGTTGCCAAGCAATTTTAAGAGTGCTTTCGCAGTGCTTTTCAGACCTTCCTGTGAGTAGACGCCCTAGGCAATTCTACTACAACGCAGACTCTGTGCAGGTAAGTGGCTGTAAGGAGCCTGAGGCGCTAAACTTCTACAAAGCTCCCCAGTGATATTGGTCCTGCTGGGGTAGAGACTAGGCAGGGAATCACAAGGTTATAGACAAGCGTTTGGTCAGCTTCTTCTATACAAAGCCAAAGAAGTTTCTAGTTTGGGCTTTGTAAACTATCCAGACTGTTACAACTCCCCAGTTATGGGATGAAGGGAGCCTGTGACAATTGGCAAATTGGATGGGCATGGCTAGGTTCCAGTAAAATTCAATTGAGATAACACCGGTGTTTAAATTTTTGCACAATTTCCCCATATATAGTATTTGTCTTTTTATGTTTACTATTACCAGGAGGAGGCTCAGATTTTAGGCCCTTCTCCTCCTCTCCTGGGTTCTTGTCCTGTTCACAAGAAAGATTTCAGTCAAGGGACAAAATTCAAACAAGAGTCAAAGAAACGGTTGGAGCAGAAGGAGGGAGTTTATTGAAGGGGGACCCTTTAGAAAAGGAGCCCAAAGGCTCCTTAGCTAGCTTAAAGGGCCCAGGAAAACAATGGTGGACTTCCCACCAAACACTAGTTTTCGGGTGGGTTTTCTATGATTGGCTGACTCTCTATGGCATCCCTCCTCTTTTCAGGCACGCAGATTCTGGGCCTCTCTTAACCCAGTACCCCACACTTCATATGGTGTCTTTCTCTCAGACCCCAAACTCAAGAGATAATTGAGTTATATGGTGGGGGAGTTGAGTGAGCATCCAGTCTTTATTGCCCTGACCATTTCATTATCTGCAGTATCTCTGACCTCTTTCATTGACAGGTAACCGAGGTCTATAGATCTTAATTTATATCAGAAGGCAGGAAGTTTGAGTTCACCTAATATCATCTTAGAAGAAAGATCTGATGAGCTGTTCGGCAAGGTCATAGCCTTGGAAAGTCTCTAGTTGGCATTTCTACTCGGACTTGGGGTTGCCCTGAGTTGGGTAAAAAATGCATAGTGGCAACATGCTCTACTCTGACTTCACAAGGAAAGTGGAGTCTAATTCCACATCTGCCCAAGACCAATTCGTATGAGGTGGGGGCGTCGAATATGACTCAATCCTCTTCGTTCTGTTGTAAAGTGACCATATTTTAAGTGGAACACCATTGACCAAGGGGTGAGGGGGGAGGTTCTTGATTAAAAAATTTGGTCTATATGGAGCAACAAAAATGTTCATAGAACACAAAAATAGTATTTTAATATATCTATTTAATTTTAAAATGCCATGGAACAAGGGACAGATTGTTAAAAAGCGGGACGTCTGGTCACCTTATTTGTTGCCAACTCTGACATCAATTGCTCGCCCACAGTAGAAAAGACACTCTACTTTGAAGCTGTGTTTAATCATCCATTAAAATGGTTACACAGAACGCAAGACATTACTCATGATTATAGGGATAATTAGGGAAGTTAAGCCGTTACAATTCAGAATCATAAATGTCCCAGTTAATAGTTCTTTGATTAGAAAAGTCTCACCTCTGTCATGTTCTAGGCAGGCCTCTCTCTGGCCTTTCACCCCTTGGTCTCACATCTGCCTTGCTCAGGTTATGTTACAAAGCTTTTTAGCACTGCCAATAAATTGTAAAGGCAGGGGCATTCCACTCCATTGTAAGCCTTAGCCTGAAGGCATCCCGATCTGGCTCCAAGGGTCTGAAAACCTGGCTTCCCCAATCAAGTGCTTAGCAGCACTTTACTCCCCTAAAAGTACTGCTTTCTATTTGCTCCACTCACCTGTCAGGAAGCCCACGACTCATGCGCTGACTGCTACTTTTCTGTTGTCCTTGGGAAGGGTAGGTTCAGTGCTCCAGAATCTGCAGCTCCAAAGGACACCCTCAACTCCGCCCTTCATTCTTAATAGGAGTAGACTCTCTCTCTTGTGTCAGAGATGCTCATTTTAAATTCAGAAGGATGGCAAATGCATTGTAGAGTTCCAAGTTTTTGCAATCACAATGATCTCTGTTAATAATCACTCGCAAATGAATCAAGTAATTCTATCAGCATCTTCTCTCATCATGTAGTTAGAAAGCCTATGGCTAGAAGGACCATATTAAGTACCATAATTCACTGGATCATAGGCTAATTTCACTCAATCAAACTAATACTGGTAATATATAAACAAGGTGATAAACAGATGTTAATGATTGCTGTTTCCTTGTTTCTGTTTTTATGACTACTATTGTTATATCTTTTTACATAACACCTCTAAACACAGTCAGCCATTACAGAAAAGTCAATATTTGTTTTTTCTCAGAAAGACTGCATGAAACAATCTGCATGTAAAGACTCTAGTATAAAGAAACTACTCTATAAATGTTTTCTTTAAAAAAAAACCCATAATTACAGCCAAACAAGGTCATGATATTGACACTTGGAAATATGTGGTGACATTCCCCTGGGTAATCAACCTATGAGAAAAGTATCTTTGGCTGTTTATCTGCAGAAAACAATGTTTGACTAGAAAATGACTTCATTTTGTTATACTTGCATTAGAAAGATTCCAAAAAGACTATGGTAGAAATATTCAGTGGGTGTTTCCAAAGTTTCAGAGACATTTGCCCTGCCCTATACATTACTTCCTTTGTTATTTTCCTAAAATGTGTTTTTGTACTGAGCTGCTAATGTGAAGGTCAGCTGTTTGAAGGTGCGAAAAAGATGAGGCTTTCAACTCCCATAAAGATTGGCTGTGTTCTATCGGGTCACTACAAGTCCGAAATGACTAGTCTATGGCAATGAGTTTGAGAGAGATTTTTTATATTTTTTGCATGTGTATTTAGCAAACTCGTATAGCTCATAATGTTATTAAAATAGTCCCATTTCTGACTCATAGCCCAGTTCAAACATTCTCTTTGAATTATCTACTTGAGGTATACCCACCACGCAGATATTTTAAATGTGTGTTCAGTAAATGCTGGATGAAAGAGTGAACGAATGCTCATTTCTACTACTCTTTATTCTTTTTATATGCATACATTTCTGCAAAGAAGGCCTTCCTTACACTGGCTATGTACTTCTCTCAAACATTCATTTTGGGAAAAAAATATACTTCCCTGGATTCAGACCACGAGGGAATCAATCTTTATTGTCCTTAACTTACAATGTGAAATTGCAAATGCTGCTGGTACTTGCTGTGCTCGCATGCAAGTGCAGCACACCTTGTTTGCCTCGCTTGCTCCTTGGTGCCTTCCTTCACTTCATCTTCATGGTGATGGACTTGGCACTCTTTATGCCTCGGAAGAGTGAGTCAGGTTATCAGTTGACAAACAGATCTTTATGCTTTTTTGCTAACAGTACAAGGAAAGAAAAAAGGGGCCAATGTCTTTCCCATGCTAAAGAAACGTGTTCTGCTGTTGTTGTTGCTGCGGTTGTGGTTTTCCAGAGTCATCTCCAAATTGCCCAAATAGGGAAGATTTTTACAAGTAAAATAACAACTTTTTTATTTAAAGGTTATCATTCAAAATAAATTAGCTTAAAGAAAGAAAACTATAAGAACATGAAGAGAAGAATCAAAAAGTGTGATACAATTGGTGCAGCTTGCAATCGGGTATAAGAAGTGGCCTCTGAGCTCAGTATTGAGAACTGAATTGAATTTAAAAGACGAATAGGGCAAAAGAGGATCATTTTCTGAGAGTGTGTCATGGGGAGCTTAGCAAAAAGAGAGTTAAATGTCATTAGAAACCAATGAGTATTGGATGTGGTAGTGCCCTTGGGGGATTGAACGTAAGCTGATAGGTTTTGGCTTTTGGACAGTCAATGTACAAAAATAGGATATTCTGCTCAGTCCTGGGTCATCCTCACAATTGTGATATTCCAGCCTATTGTTATGGCTACTATGTCCATTAAGGTTTTCCTCTTTTTTGGTGACCCTCTACTCTGCCAAGTGTGATATTCTAGTGCAAGATCTCTCCTGATAGATCGCATGCCCCAAATATGGTAGACAAAGTCAAGTTATCCTTGCTTTTAAAGGAGATTTCTACATGCTCTTCTTCCAAGGCAGATTTGTTTGTTCTGGCAATTCATGCATGATACGTTCAATATCCTTCTCCAGAATCATAATTCCAGTCTATCAATTATTATCTGATTTTCCTTATTCATTGTTCAGCTGTGGCATACTTAAGTTGTTCTTCTCTTGTGCCATCAATTCCATTCTGACTACAGCAACCCTAAAAGGACACCACCAAGTCGCTCTCAGCACCAAAATGTCTTATTTTTAACTCATTGCTGTCAAATTGTTCTTGTTTATGGCCTTCTCTTTTTTCCGCCTCTCTACCAAGCACGATGTCCTTCTCTAGGGACTGGGCTCTCTTGAGTCCAAAGTACATGAGATGAAGTGTCACCAGCCTTGTCCCTAGAGGGCATTCTGGTTGTATTTCTCTGTTGGTATACTGTTGCAATGTTATATATACATATACACACATATATCACTATTGAGGGCTTGTACAACTCTTATCACAATCCATCCATCCATTGTGTCAAGCACGTCTGTACATATGTTGCCATCATTTTCAAAGCATTTTCTTTCTACTTGAGCTCTTGATATCAGCTCTTCATTTTTTATACTCCCTCCCCACCCTCCCTGATGAACCATTGATAATTTATAAATCATCATTATTTTTTCATGTCTTGTTCTGTCTGATGTCTCCCTCTACCCACTTGTCTGTTGTCCATCCCCCTGGGAGGGGGTTATGAATAAGTCATTATCTTCAGGAAATTGTAACTGGCCTGTGGTAGTAATGATATGGTTTGATACTTTATCCATTCTGTTGGATCACCATTTTTTGGAATGTGTCCAAATAATGGATTTCTTCTATATTTCTTGACACAGACTCGTGAATCCTCCCAGAAGTACACAACATGTCCATTGGTGTCCTGTCAATTCCAGCAGCCCTGCTTTCCTTCAATTTGAAAATAGGTGCATGAACTCAACTTCCTTATAGGTGTATAGATATGATCCTATCACAGGGAACATTGTACTTCAGGATAGATCTTGATATATTCTCTCTTATTTTTTTTGATGATGAGTATAACTCTAGTTGTCCTGATCATTGTGGGCATAGTGAAACCATTGGATCATTTTTTTCAAAATGTCCAGTACCATCCATTCCAGTTCACTAGTGCCTAAAATAGTCTTCTTTTTGCATTCCATTTCATTTCTGATGACTTCCAGTTTTCTGGGAGTCATACTATGCAGTCTTCCACATTCTAATTACAAATAGCTGTTTGCAGTTGTTTTGTCCTTCTTTGAAGCCCTGACCTCCAGCATTATGCCAGCCCTGGGGTTAAAGCTAACTCTCCTTTGAAGAGGCAACATTTCCCAGTCACAATGTGAATGCTTTCCCACTGGAGGGGCACATCTTCTGGAACTATAGATAAAACTATTTTCAATGACTTACTTCTTATACAGGGACTGCCTGTTCCTTCTTCTGAATCTGAAAGTTCTGCTGAAATCTGTACACCATCAGTGACCCCACTAATATTTGAAGGACCAGGGACATAATGTCCATCATCATAGCAATGACCCAAGCCACCACTGAATAAAAAAATATGGTCATGTTGAATGATAAGAGCCAAGATTGGATAGATATGTTGAGAGTCATGTAGAGATATTCCTGTAGATATTTAGAAATGTGAGACTGGTTTTCTAACTTTGACAGAGATTTGACATTTTGGTTGAGTTCTCACCACTTACACCTGCAACTAACCTCCCCTATCACCAGGTGGCTACAGAATCGTGTCATTGGTTCATGTGTCTGAGACTTTAGTCTGGTCAGTTTTTCACTATCACAGCTTTCAAAATGGATTAATTTCTCTACTTAAATAACCTTTTTGCAAAATTAGAATGAGCACCACTTCTTAATATTTATCCCTTTAAAGGTTCGATTTATATTTGAGATGATCAAGAAAGGCACCAAACTAAATGAAACAAGAGGGGGGTATGCTTTGTATATGCTTTCTTTGTACCCTAGATTATAAATCACAGTCTGCTTCCAGACAGCTTTCCCTGTTGCCATTTCAATACTAAATTGGTATCTGTCTTCTAAAGTGATTTCTTTTTTCTTCCTCTCTTACCATTCCCAGATCGGGAATCAGTTGCAGCAGCGTTACAACTTTACAAAGGAATAGTCACTGAATTGCAGGAAGAGAACTGGATAGTGAGGTTCTTGAAAGACTTCAGGGAAGGTCAGTTTGATTTGCATGGCAGCCATTGGCAGAAGACAGATCCAGCAGCCTGGCCTTCATTAGAATTCACGAACTTATGTTCCATAGAACATAAAGTCCTCAGTTTATTCTTTTTTTTCGGGGGGGGGAGATATGAACCCAAGATCCTTATTTTTAAACCTTCAAATTAATAGATGATATTATAAATTTGCATTAAACCTAAAAATGGCATAGCCTATTATTTTAACAATGGACAGATTAAAACTCCTCAGTCACAGGGAAGCAGTTCTGTATGTAACTGTAAGTTATTCACGTTTTCACATAATTTGATGTAAATATCTGAGTCACTGAAGAAAACAGAATTATGAATTGTGATATTTTATTACATTCTTTTCCTCCTCTAGGTCTACAGAGATTATAAAAATCAAGTAGACCTCAACGATTATCCTAGGGATATGCCCTTGAGGATTATATTAATTATTCAAAGTCATTATGGAGAATTATTATGGGACCATCACTGTGCTAAATATCAGGAGGGTCATCAGCCAATATGCCTGACCTCTGCCTGCTCACAGTCTTATGGATGAGTTAAGCTTGACATAAAACAAGGACAAACACAGAATGCTACAAGATGCCAAACTGTTCTTTAAGCAATAAGAATGGGAACTCCCCGACAGCTGTACTTCAGAGATAAAACCTTCTGGACATCGGTTTACAACTGGGAGAGATTGGAAACAACTTTACTATTATAATATTTTCAGTCTCCTGGAGCCTTTCATTTTTCTTCTTCTACCATGTCCAGACCACAGAACATAGTAGGCACTCCATAAATAGAATTTATCTAATCATCTCAAGTACAATCCTGTATTTTGATGTGTAGACATAATAACAATAACATTAATCTTTAGGTTGCAGGCTGTTCATATTAGGTTAATTTCAGATGCCATGAATTCAGTTCTTACTCGGAGCAAGCCTGTGTACAACTGAGTGAACCACTCACCAAACCTGACTTGTGCTGACAGATTTTGCTGTGCTTGGCCTCTGTTGACAGCCACTGTGCCCATTCCTCTTGGTGAAGGTATTCCTCTTTTTCACTAGCCTTATCCTTTATCAAGTGAGATTCCCTTCTCCAGTTACTGGTTCCTCTGGACAATGTGCTCTCAGTAGGTAAGGCAAGAAAGTCTCTTCTTCCTTGCTTCTAAGGAATATCTAGTACCTCTTCCAGGACAGATTTGTTCATTCTTCTGGCCATCATTAGTATTATTAATATTGTTTGTCATCTCCACAATTTTAAGACATCAGCTATTTCTCTTCCCTCTGCGTTGTCCACATGCACCTTAGACAATTTAGAGAGATCATGACTTGCGTAAGGCATCTTTGCTCCTCCAAGTGACATACTGACTTCGTAAAACTTGAAAAAGGTTTTGTTTTTTTTGCAGGCTTTCCCAATACAGTATGTTTGACTTCTTCCATAGATGATTGCTCTGGACATCTGTGATTGCTTTTTAAAAATGTGGAATAATAAACACACATTTTAACAATTAGATGGGGTCATAGTGTCTCCTAAACTATCAAAGTCTGTAATCAGTCACATATTTTCCATCTTTTTTGTACTTTGATCCGTCCTGTGTGCTCAGTCAGGGATTATCTGTAGTCTAGCTTGCTAACCAACCATTTGGAAATAGATTTCCTCCCCTTGGGAAAACAGACACAAGTGTTAACTCACACACAAAACCAAGTTCCTCATATGCAGAAATTTCAAAAGGAGGGAATTGCCATTGGGAGGGGAGGAGGTTCTTACCTGTGACAATAATTATTATCTATTAAACCTTAATTGGTGCCAGGCACTGGACTAGACTCTGGAAATTATTTCTTCTAACTCATACAACAGTCAATGACCTAGTTATTGATTCTATTTCACATAGGAAGAAACAAAGACCTAAAGAGCTTAAGTGTGAGTTTTCCAAGATTCCACCGCTAGCACGTAACAGAACTAGTATTCTGAACTCAGATATTCTTGATTTAATAAGTACACTTTATTTTCCTGAAGCTGATCCATGTCACGTGAAAACAAAACAAACAAAACACCAGGGGATTTTGCAATGTTTCAGGTCTTCAATCCACTGTGTTCTCCAAGCTGGTTACTTGGCAGAGTTCACGGGATCCCACCCACAGCTCCATTGTGCACAGCACTGGCAAGTGACCCATTGGGCTCCCCTTGACCAACTGGGCATCGAGCAGTGCAAAAGCAAATCCCACTATAAAGCTGGGAGAGCCACACTGTGGGCTTCTCTTGCATGTAAGTGGGTACATATGCCCAGGGTCCTGTGACACTGGGTAAGAAAAATGGAGAGACCAATCAAGCAACTCAGTAATTGCTGCCAGATTAAGGGTAACTAGTTATCAGGATAAGAATAGGTTGCATGATAGTTTCATCGTTCTATTACTGCCATTATTAGTAGTACCTCTATCACTGGTTCACTGTCTCCAACACAGTATCTCATTTCTTAAGATAAGTTAGATACTATCAGAATTATCTAAGGATTGCATGACAAAATAAACCCATTTAAGTTCCCTGGCAACTTGAATGTTCATCGGACAGAAGACATAAAATGATTTCTCCTTTTGGCATGATACCAGTGTGCCTGTGCATTTCACTTGTCCCACATTCCTTTGAGCTTTCTAATGTCCTACAGTCTCCCAACTTGTTCCAGGCCAGCATGAACCACCCTACATGTGCCTAGTGCTGAGAACATTTCCTTTGCAATTCACTCGTATAATGAATCTATCAAGACTCATTGCTGGTCTCTACTTTCCTCCCTGGTACCAGTTCTTAATATCCCAGGCCCCACTAATTTCTCCCTCAACCAATCAGTTTAGCAATGGCTAATTTCCTTATTCTTTTACTGGCCATTTATTGTAGCAATATTCTTAATTTGTCATCTCTGTGTAATCAGGCATTCTGTTTTCTCATAGTATTCATAATAGCATCCAATCCAGTGCCTTGCATAGAGAAGAGGTTCAATAAATGACTGTTTGTGGAGAACTTAATGCAAACTATCAGTCATGTTGATCATTAATTCTTTTAAGAGCAGAATTAGAGAGAAACTTCAAAACATTCCATAGTTTTTAGCACCATATAAAAGGAGACACTGCTTCATATGGTGAATAAAATGTCATCTAAAAATACCTTTAAATTTAATAAATTAGTTTATGAAGCATGAATCCTTGGTCAGTTATTAAATGAAAATGGTCATTTTGAAAGACTATTTCAAAGTTTTGTGTTAACACTAAAAGGTAAACTTGCCCCTCTGAAAAAATGGCCTTACCACACAGAAAAAAAACACGTCACTCCATGGGAGAAAGATGAAAGTTTCTACTTCGGGAAGAGTTTATAATCTGAGAAACTGCCACAGGCTGGTCTACCATGTCCTGTGGAATCACTGCGAGTCAGAATCAACTTGATGACAGTGAATTAACTTGTTCGCTTGTTTTGAAGTCAGAGGTTATTGAGTTCCTGGTTCTAATCTCAGGTGACACTAATAATAATTAGATCAGCACTATTAAAGCACGTACACCATTAAGGTTTACATCTCATTACAGTACATTTTTATTGGCATTAACTACTTTTGGTTTTTTGAGATGAGCTCTGTCACTTCAGTTTGAGTTCCTAACAAAGGACATTTCTGTTGATTGGAATACAAAGCTCGGTAAAAATGATGATGAACTTTGGGAAGAATAAGCTATTAAAATTTTAAAATGTTTTAATATATTTTAAATATTTGATTTCAATTATTGCTCTTTCACATATTACTTTTCACATATTACTTTTACTGACACTCTTTGACCTATAAGAAAAGGAACTTTAAAACCACGTATATTTGCATGATAGGAAATGGGAGTAGAAAAAAGTCGAATCTTTGCCTTGAGGTCCCGGAGCTTTGATTTATTCTGAAATAAATATCTACATCTTCTTGCCCCCAAATATAGCAAGATGAAGAGTCCACATGACCCACAGAACCTTGTGAATGAAAGGGCATAACAAACAATAGTTTCCCTTAAATGTATTTCATGCTATCTGCACATCCTGTACCCCTCAGCAGTATGCACAAACATTCCACTGATAACAAGATTTGCAAAGGCAGTCTTAAATATATCTAAAGTTTTTAGTTTCTTAAAATAATCTAGTCTTGGGGCTTGTCTTAGAGGTCCATGTGGGTAGATGATAATCTGTCAACATAATTTCTTTTCTTGGCATTTATCCTGAGGGCAACATGCTATTTTATTTCTCTTCCAATTATATATATATATATTTTTTTCCTTGCTGGTGTACTTTAATTTCCTTTGGACCTTTGAGGATAAAAAGCATGATTATTTAGATTCTCTCATAAGACTGAATTGTGATTAAAGGATATGAATTCTATACGATGGACATCTGTCTGTAGTAGAATGAAGCATTCATTCGTATAGAATGTGCTGCTCAGCAACAACAACAAAAAGTTCATCCAAGAAATTGTTCTTCCTTTGTTGCATTTACCCGCTTGCCAAGTAGATGTGCTTTTATTACCTGCTTGCCCTCTGTTACGAGCAGTATGCCAATGTCTATCTGGAGCAGATGGTATAGTTACCCCTGTTGAAGTTTATAGGTTTTTTTCCCCTACTGTTGGCAACTTCTACCACTGAATCTCTAATTCAGCAACAACAATAATAAATTGATGTATAGATTGTTTGGCTGGTTCTCTGGGTCTTGTTAAATATCTGTGGCCTAAAATCAGATTATTTTGACCATGGGATTTATATCAAAAGATATTTAGCTGATTATTTCTTAACAGAAGTCAATATGAAGTTAAAGTTCTTTAAGTTCATATGTTCAAAATAATTTTTAAGTAGTTCTATGTTGAGTAAAGTGGATGAAATTTTAGTCAGTTATTGTTATATGGTTCTATTTGTCTCCATTATTAATACCTCCACAAGTTATCAAAATATAAACTAAAAATTGTGATATATGCTTTGATACCTTCTGGATCAGGTATTTAAAATAATTTTAAACTTCACATTTGAGATAATTTTATCCATAACTCCTAACAGTACCTGTGCTCACCAGCTATACATTTAAAGTCATCCAATTAAAAATTTCTCTATCTCCAGGAAATTGGAAACTATGGTATATTTTCCATCTCTAGCATATTTTCTATGTTGAAACAATTAAAAGTGGATCACAAGGTTTTGCATATCTTTCCTTGTAGCTTTAAAAAGTAAAGCAACAAAAAAATACTTTGTGCAATAACCTGTGATGACTTTTAACCGATAGCACATATTTATAGGTACAGTTAATAAAATCTATGGATTGTTATGATTATTTCAGTAATTATTATTATTTTTATTAAATTCTTTTATTGAGGGACTCTTACATCTTTTATCACAATCCATATATTCATCCATGTGTCAAGCACATTTATTTCAGTAATTATTATTTCAAAATAATTCCAATCAGTATAACAGGGTTAATTGTGAACAATACCTCATAGTCAAATTTTTGTACCATCACTAATAGATTAGAAGTTAGCCCACATTGAGCAAGTAAATTACATTCCCACAGACAATCCTCCCATGTAAACAATGCAATCCCAATTTATTTGGATGGTCATCCATTGCAATCCATCAAAAACAGTCTCCTTTTATACTTACTACATAGGAGGATTTTTTTGGCTTTCTTAATAATTTTATTGGGAGCTCTTACAGATATTATAACAATCCATAATTAAATTAGATCAAACATAATTGTACAGTTGCTTCCACCATCAATTTCTTTCTTCTTGAACTCTTTGATAGCAGCTCCGCTGTATACTCTCCCTCTACCACCATACCCCAAAACCCTGATTGCTATAGTGCATTAGTATTAGTATTTGCCATATCTGACATCATTCAATGTACCCATTCACCTACAGTTTTGTTGTTCTTTCCCCTTGAGTGGAGTTATAAAGTTATCATTGTTTTTATCTCCCCACCCTTTACCCTCCCCTCGGGGAAATCATTGCTCCCTTTACGGTTTCTGAAAGGTTATCTATCTTGACTTTCAAAAATCTAGCAATGTGATGTTCAACACATGAAAGTCAAGATATATAACCCTTATTGCAAAGTTTTAATAATGCTTTTTTTCCTGTCCCAAACATGTTAATTTGAATGATAAATGACACAATCACTTTATCACTAATGTGCCTATAGGAGTCTAAGTGTGCTATGCTGGCATATATAAATGGTATAAATAAAGTTTCTTACCTTGAGGTCTATACAGTTCTCTTATCTAAAGAAGATATATGAAACCATTGCAATATAATTCATAGTTCTATGTGATTACATGTCTAAATTTGTGGTACACTGGATAAGCATTGGAAATTCAGAGAATAGTTCATTGAATGTGCAACAGGGTGATTAAAGATGGTTTCATGAAGTTGCTCTTCCTTGTTGAATCATGCTCATTTTGATGGAAAGAAAGCTATCCTAAAGTATGATGAAGGGCATGGGGACAAAGTAATAGGGGTAGGGATGAATGTAGTCCATAGTTGATCAGTCAGCAGTGGAAATGATGGAACACGAAGAAAGGTGCTTTGAGAGCAAAGGATAAGAACACAGAAATTCTGGTCTCAAGTTCTGGCCATACCAACAGCTTAATCTATGCCATGAAGTATGCATTACTTTATCATTTTGGCCAGAGATTCTTCATTTTTTTTAAAAAAAAAAGATGTATTGAACTGGATTCATTCGCTCATCATTTTTCTGAAGGGGGCTACCATTTTGTGTCCGGCGTTCTATTTTGTGTCGTGTCAATGAGCTTTTAAATTCCTTTCCTATTCTAACTTCGATGTTAATTACTTTTGTCACCAATGTCTTCAGTGTCATAGATGTACCAAAGAAGAGCAACATCTGGAAGGTAAGTGCTGCCAAACAAACAGCACATTAAATGAAACTGGAGATTTTCCTGGAGAAGGACCGTATTACTCCTTGCAGGCGGACCATATTTGCATTGGTTGCTGATGAGGTTGCAGGCCCCCAATGGCAGGGGTACCTGCCAGGAGAAACTGACACAGCATCTTTCAGGGCATGCACACTAGCCTTCAGCAGCAGGGAACGGACAGGGCAATCAGCACAGGTAGAATGCAGGCGTGCAGAGCCCTGGTCTCCTCTGTGACTTCTCACAGTGGGGGCCTGTTACCCAATGGCTCTTTCACATCCAAATCAGTATTCTTACTCCTGCTCCCAATTTTCAAATCATACACCTCAGACATCATGTTCTCTGGATTCGAGTTGAACGCAAGGTACTCTACCAAAGCAAGGAAGCCAAAATGTCTTCTGTAAATCCAGCTGGTTCAAGGCTGCACGCCCACTTCCCTTGGCGGGTTTTCCTATTGCAGGGAGTGGAGAAAGTGGCCCTAAACCATCAAGTGGATTATGCATCACCTTTGAAAATACACATGGATATCTCTCTCCATCTAGAGAAGTGGAAGACAGAAATAGCATGAGAGTAATCATAAGAATAGGAGAAATTATTCTTATTGTTTAACATTTATTTTGGACTTTAAAATGGTGATATGATAAAAACAAAGAATGGTTATATGTTCTTTCTTAAATAAATCTGGGCCTACTGAATCTATCAGATATAAAAGAGGAGCGCAAGTACAAAAACTATTTCGTTCTTTAGTTCTTTTAGTTCTTTTACCTTTGTGGCCTTTCAATCACAGAGGCAGCCGTTTTCCCTTAGCTTTATGAGGATGTGTTTAAATCCAGCTAGCCTGGCTCTGATTCATATTTCCTTTGTAGTATTGATATCGGTGGCTTTGGTGCTAGTGGTGGGGGATGAGGTGGAGAAAATTCAAGATGCATTTTTTTAAAATATTGAATGGAAAGTGACAGTAACAGGAATATAGGGGACTGTATAGAAGTTCAAAGCGCCCTGCTAACTGCAAGGTCAGCATTTACTTAGGAAAATCTCCTTGTCACTACCAACGAATGCAGTGAGTCCCTAATAAATAAAGTGAATTCCTAATAACTATAGGGAATCCACTCCTAAATACAGCAAAAATCTAAGTGCTAAGAAACTGCTTCAGACCTTCCACATTAAGAATGTAGATCTTTCAGATGTTTTTGGAGAAGAATATTTAAATCTGGATATGTACTGAGGGCAACTATCGCATGTGTTAATGCATTGTGTACAGTTGTCAATAAACCTTGCAGATCTGAGAAGACTGTTGCAAGTAAGTCATTGGGGATCTGTCTTCTTCAGTACAACGCATGTCAAGGATAATCCAACATTTTTTGTTTGCCAATAATTAGATTATGGTGCCTCCTCAATGTATAAAACACTTAGACTTTTTATAACTTCACACTAAACACGGGGGTGAGAGGCAGAGGGAAGGAGAAGGAAAAGCAAAAGAGCAAATGAAATCACTTGACAGTGTGCTGAAAGGCTGAGCTGTGCGCCGCTCTGACTCAGTGGATGTTTCAAATAAAGATCAGATCAGAAACTGGATCATTTCTTTGAAAAGTAAACAGTCATTTCAGGATTTGGGAGCAAACATGATTCAAAGCAGGACCCATAGTGTGTCTCTCTGTCTGTGTCTGTCCAAACATTCTTCTGGAAAAGCACAAGAGCCTAATACGAACTCTATGCCTCCTTCCAGAAATTCAGAGACTAGGGAGACCCTCTGAACGAGGGAGGAGAACTCACACTGGGATCCACATGGGACCACTAGACACCTCATCCTCACAGCTGTGGCTATGTTGTAACCATGTGTCAATCGATCTCATCAAGAGTCTCCACTTTGTCACTGTTTTCTTTGCCAAGTATGATGTCGGTTTCCATAGCATGTGCAAAGAACGTGAGACAAAGACTCATCGTAACTGCTTCAAAGGAAGATTACCAGCCATGGAAAAACCCCAAATCTGAGACTTAAGACAAGGACATCTCTTTCTTTTTAAAGCAGTGATATAGTTACTTTTTTGCCAATGAATAAATTGGGAACAGCCTAAATGAACATGAAAAAAAAGAAAAATGAAGGAGGCTGCATTGACACTAATAGAAGGATGAGTTACTTTTTTTCCAGGTGAGATTTTTAAGTCCATTTCTGGGATAAAATCCATTGTATTCTGGGGAAATTTACAGGACTCAGAACAAATTTACAGGGAAAATATTTTTAATATGGAGAGAAGTGATTCCCCTAAGAAGGAATGTCTCACTGATTCTCCGAAACAAACCAACTCTCAGCACTTCAGAAGAAAGCATCTCTGATGGCCTCTTATGATTCTCCTCATGCCCTGAACAATGCAGCGGTAGCCTGTTGGGCAGGGGGTGGGGGTGGGCAGTGCAGAATAGGCTGAGTGCAATACAATTTAGTCATTCATAATTTAAACATAAAGTCTATCCAGTTGAAAATATCCCAATAGGGAGTTAGCAGCATCTCTCATGGTTGGTCTTGGCAAAGCAAAGATATGGAATGTTCCTTTCCCAGATCCTCTGGGTTAGTAAATCTACAGATAACAAATATTATAGATAGAATAGTTGTACAACTTATAAAGCGATAATTTATAACATGTGTGTGATCATTGTGTTTTACTTTGGTCAACTCTCAGTAATTTGTGAGGGAAGGATTAATAGTCTTTCTGACCTTTAATATTTGTGGTTTTGCATTTACTTTAGCAGCCCCATAAATGAATACTTTCTTGATGCATTTTTCTAATTAAAAATAAAAATGAATTGCTTCTGCTGTCATAAGGATAATTCTCTGAATATTTTTCTCTAAACTTTATGTAATTTCTATGCATGTGATTAAGCACAGTGAAAGAAGCATAGCAAATGCCATTTATTGATGACGAAGTTGTAAATATCGTTCAATTCCAACTTTTTTGAGGGATCGTACCTGATGGATGACCAGAGTACTGAGCACTTCTTTAGAGGCCTCCCTCGGTTTCCGAAGGTTGTGGCTGCCAAAAGTAGAAAGGATTCCGGTTGGTCTGGGTTCTATAAATCTAGGAGACAGGTGCTCACTTGTCCTCCTCCATGCTTGGACATATAGGGAGGAGGTCATGGTGGCAACTGTCCCCATGATTGATTTCGTTGTGATAGAAGATTGACCAGCTGATGTTAATCAAAACCCTGGGAGCTCTCTCAGAACAGTGATTAAAGAAATGATTGTGTTTCAGCTACACAAGGCAGAGCAAAGTCATAATAATTTGGAATGGAAAGAGTTTGGCATGCAAGATACCCTTTTCCATGGATTTCCTTCTTCTAGACAACATCACGCAATGTTTAATCTCTGGGTTGTTCTCTGATTGTAACGCTATCAAGACTCAATGTATAACAAAAGGTGAAAACAAATAGTGATGATGTGATTGTGGTTCTTTATTAAAGCTTGCATTCAACACTGTACAATGTTTTCCTGGATATGTTTTATAAAATTATAAGTAGGTGTGAAAACAATAAAAAATACTTAGTATGTTTTACAAATGTCCCTCTTGGTGAATTTGCAGTATATTGCAGGTTACTCTCAAAACAGGAAATAAAATTGTGTTGTAGAATTTTATAACTCTCAAAATTGAAGTTTGGAGGACTGAGCCCCGGTGGCGTAGTGGTTGTATGCGGGACTGCGGCCCACTGGGATGGAGGTTCAATTCCAGCAGCGGCTCCACAGGAGCAAAGGCTGGACCTCCTACTCCCATCATCAGAGGGCAGTGATGCCCCCCCCAAAATAAGAAAAAGTTGAGGCTTGGAGAGATAATGGCATACCATAATCATAAATAATATTATTGATAGAGGAATTATAATCATAATAAAAATATAACTTTATGATCCATTTCTGTATGCCACCCAAAAATGATTTCTGAACAGTACCTTTAATAAAATCAGATTTATTCATAAAAATACAAAATAAATAAATAAAATACACATTGTGTAATTGTGTTGGGAAGGTGAGCATCACAGAACGCCAGGCTAATAGAATAAAGTGTTCTTGTTTTGAGGGAGTACTTGAGTAGCCGTTCAATGTCCATCTGCGACTTTAATACTAGCATATGTACATACTGGTAGATCTATTTTTTATCACTATATGTAAATATATTTGCATATGTACATGCTTGTATTTAGACCTCTATAAATGTCCTTTGCCTCTTAGTTCTTTTACTTTCCTCTTGTCCCACTAGCATGTTCAGCCTTCATTTGTATTTCTGTAATTCCCCTCTGTTACATTGCCTAAGTCTCCTATACCCTCCTTGGCATCAATTTGAGGTCCCTGCTGTTCCCTGGATTGGTTGACACCCCCTTTAAATTCCCCCGCTGCCCCCTCTCTTGTGTTCCCCTCGGAACCATCAGCCCTATTGTTTTCTCCTTTGGACTGTTTATCCTGCCTATCTTATATAGATAGACATGCAGAGAAAATAATAAGCACAAAAGCAAGACAGAGTAAGACAGAACAACAAAAGACAAAAAATCCAAAACAAAAGCAATGACAAAAAGAAAAGCCTATAAATAGTTTCAGGTCTGTTTGTTTACATTACGAGTGTCAAACGCCTTTTAATTGTGAATTGTGTGAAGAGTTACAGAGGAGAATTTAGGTGATAAGTTCATACCCATTTTTTTCACAATAAATTTCATGCCATTTCCATGAATCTATTGGAATTCCTTCGATGTACCATCATGTAGCTCACTTGCTTCCTGCGTTACCTGTTCTGTTCCTCCTCCTTTACTAACCCTTTGAACTTTGTCCTTGAGTACATAGTCACGTTGGGGTCATAACTGGTTCATTAAAGGGAGTCACGCTGAAATAAAACTTTCAGTTTTTTCATTTGTTACTCTATTAGCAACCAGGAAAGTGTCTCCGTTTCATAAGTATTAAGGATATGTAAGACTATTTTTATGGACATGTGTAGATCTCATTCAGATTCATAAATAGGACAGACTTATTTATTATGAATTGATATAATTTTTATGTGTTCCCAAACCTTGTCTGTGATGATGATTTTTGCTTGTTTTTTGGTTTTTGCTTGCAGAATTGCTAAACCTGAATTGATAATACATTTTTTAACTTCTGAGTTTATCATATTCTTATTTGGGGTGCTGAGGTTTTTAGAAATTATGGGACAGATTTTTGGATATTTCAGGAATTTCCAGTTTCCTACTCAAAGGCCTTCTTTTCTTTTTAATGAAAAGTTTCAACACCCAGACAATGATTTGTTCATTCACTACCATTCACAGTAGTGTTATTGATATGTACATTAGCAAAATGATTCAGTGATCTGTTTTTTAAAATACAATCCATTTTCTTAAAAGATAGAAATTAAAGCTTCATATTATAGCATGCTCTCTAGTCATGTATGACCCATGGTAACTGCATGTGACAGAGTAACTGCCCCATAGGGTTTTCATGGCTGTGATCGATGCCAAAGTTTTTCTCTCATGAACTTTTTTGGTCCATTAGCAAAAGCATGGTCTGTATGAATCTTGCCAATGAGGAGCCATGTCAAATTAAGAGGGAAAAGGAGGATGTTATTGTTCTGTAAACCAAAGGAGAGCGAGGTATCCAATCTCAGATTTTTTTCTTTTGGGAGTGGCTTGCAACTTTTATCTTGGAAACCTACAAGGACAGTTCTATCCAGGCCTGGAGGATTGTTGTAAGCCTGAATTGACTTTCTGGCAATGAGTGAGATTGCTACTTTTATAAGACTCTTTGGAGGCACAGTGGATTGGGCATTGAACTGCTAACCCCAAGGTCAGTGATTCCAGCCCATCAGTCTCTCCATATGAGAAACACGAATTGTCTGTTTGCTTAAATATCAACAGCCTCGGAAAACCTATCGAAGGTGGCTATGAATCAGAATCACCCCCCTGGCAATGGGTTTACTTTTGGTTTGCATGAGGGTTTGTGTGTGTGTGTGTGTGTGTGTGTTCTGGTTTTAGCTACTTTTCTTTTATGCCTTATTACTTTTACTGGTTCCATCATCACAGTTTCTTCTTATGTTGCTGGGTGTTATCAAATTGTTCCTAACCCACAGTGGTTCTAGGGATAGGAAGGAACTGCCAGAACCTGCAGCATGTTCGCACATGTGGCTGTTTTAACTCATTGTTTGAAGCCCCTTGTTTATTGTGGTGGTGTTAGGTGCTGTTACATGGTCCCTAACTCATAGTGACCTTATACAATGGAAGAACGGTCAGGTCCTGCATCATCTTCATGATGATTGCCAGTTCAACCCCGTATTGTGTCCACTATAATAATCCATTGCATCAAAGGTCTCCCCCCCCACCTTTACACTGATCTCAACTTTGCCAAACTCATGTCCTTTCCTAGATACTGGTTCACACTTTTTCCATGTTCAATAAATGGAAAGTAATAGCCACCCCCCTCAAAAAAAAAAAAGAACAAACAACAACTAGGAATTTTAACATCTGTACAAGAAATCACAAAGGACAAGGTGCTTATCGATAAGTGAATATCTGTGTGTTTAAAATAAAACAACTGTTTTATTTTACTGATTTATGCTTTACATATTGAAAATGTATGAGTTTTGTTTTCCTGTTGTTGTTGTTGTTAGGTGCAATTGAGGCACACAGCGGAATGAAGCACTGCCCAGGTCTTTACCATCCTCATAAGTGCACTCACGCTTGGATTCATTGTTGTAGCCACTCTCTCAGTCTATCCCTTTGAAGACTTTTTTAACTGCCCCTCTCATTTACCAGGCACTGGGGGCTTGGATCAGGAATGCCTTGATGCTCAAAGTCACATTCTTACTCTTCAATTCTCTAAAGAGGTCTTGTATAGCAGATTGACCTAGTGCAGCACATCGTGTCATCTCTTGACTGCTGCTTTCATGAGCATTGTTTGCGGATATAATTACCACAAAGTCCCCGACAACATCACCATTTTCTTCATTTAGCATGATGTGATCCAATGGCGCTGCTGTGTGTATTTTGCTCTTCTTTCCACTGAGTTATAATCCATATAGAAAACTATGATCATCTTATAAAAATAATTATTAATCATTTATGGGGGGGGGGAACTTACCGATCTTACAACCATCCATAAATCAGTTGTATCAAGCACTCTTGTACCTATGTTGCCATCATCATTTTCAAAACATTTTCTTTCTGCTTGAACCTTGGTATTATCTCCTCTTTTTTTCATTCCCTCCCCCAACCTCCCACCCAATAACTATTTTAGATAACAGTTGAGGGCTTAATCACTTGCATCACATTGGAAAATAAAAACAAACAAAACACTCCAACTCATTATCATCCAGTTGATTCCTGTCAACCCTGTATAGGGCCTCCTAACCTGTAGATCTTTACCAAGCACACTGCCTCATTTTTCTCTCCCCATGTAGCTGGCTCTTTTGAACCACCAACCTCTCAGTTAATAGCCCAACATATGAGTCATTTTGCCACCATAAATTCTTTTTTCCCCACTACCAGGACCCCTTTATTCAGAGCTAGGAGACTCCATTGTTCAAGGAAGAAACAACATGAGTAAATTGGATGTGAACTTTATGAGAGCAAATTCCCTCTGGCTTTCTCTTGGTTTACAGCTTTGTTCTCTCCATAAGTGAAGTTCTGGAATCAATGCCATTCTGCAGTTCCTGTTAGGTGCTGTGGAGCTGGTTGCAGTGGCCCAGTCCTGCTCTGTCCCCACAACTGTTATGTTTGAGCCACTGCTTACCCCTCTACTTTACCAGGCATGAGGTCCTGTTCTATTGGTGGGTCTGTCCTGATAATATGCCCACAGTAGGTGAGGTGAAGTTGCTACATCCTTATTTCTAATTTCGGGTGTATTTCTTCTAGGAACGACTGGTTTGTTCTTTAGACAGTACATGGTGCTGTCAATGTTCCTCATGAGTGCCACGATTTTGCAGTTGACAGAATATCTAAAAATGGTATCTGATTTAGTGTTCTCAAGGGCTTTCTAGCTAGTTGATGTATGAGAGTCCCAGGAGAAATGCATGCAATATTGATTCTTTTGTAGGCTTCTCTCCTTTTTTATCTTTAATGTATGCATGGGTTGGTGTTTCTAGGAGCCCTGGTGGTGTAGAGGTTACTCGTTCGGCTGCTGCCCACAAGGTCTACAGGTAGAAAGCACCAGTCACTTTGGGAGAAAGACGGGGTTTTCTGCACCTATAGACAGTCTAGAAAACCCACAGGGGCAGTTCTGACCTGGTCTTTTGGGTCATCATGATTGGTGCTTTTCACGCAAGTTTTGTATGGTCGTAGTGTTTTGTTAGCCCTCATATATTAGATGTTGGCGTCTTTTTATTCCTTTTTACAATTGAAAAACTGAACCCTGGATTAAGTAGATGATTTCACATAGGGACCAGGGTGGGAGTGCACTAGGGGAGAATCTTTGAGCATTGACTCTGTCCTGGCTGGAAAAACCAAAAACTCATCAGCTTGAACTAGAGAAAGCTCTCAATGTGAAAGTACCATCGTCAGAAATTATAGAAGTACACATTAATTAGAACACTAAGATACTTGCAGGGACTGGCAATTGTTAATTATATGTTCATGGGCTGGCTCCACGTCAGGCAATTTGTTACTAAAAACAACACAGAAAAGTTTCTGTTAGTTCTTAGTCTTGCAAAGAATTTTGAGACACAATCCCTTAAAACAGCAGCTGAGCAATAACCGCTATCCAAGGTGAAAAAATACAGGGAAGCTCTGAGACAGAGAGGACTCCAGGGCAATGCATTCGATTTTAGTGTCTGAAAGGTGCAGGGGGTGGAGGTGGGGGTGGAGTCCCTACTGGCACTGTGGGTTCCCAGGAGAAAGTTGAGCCAATCTGTGCCCATAAATCCTTGATAAACCTAAACGGGGCTTCTGATCAAGTCACTGGCAGTGGGTTTAAAAGGTGAAAGGAGAGCATATTTTAGATTTTAGCCTTCAGATCAGTGCTTTGGGTTTTGTTCTCTTTGGGATCAAGTCTCTTACTCATTATCATTAATGACACTGTTTGGGACAGTGTGCTTCTCCCAGTGAAGAAATAGCTGAGACGGTTCAAAACACAGTACCCTCAATGGAAGAAATGGGTGAGTTTACCTCCTTGGAGGATTGGCTTCTGCCTGTCATAACTGAGCTTTTGCAAAGTGAGTCTTATTTTCTGGGCTAGGGGATACTGATGAAAGTGGCTCACAAGGTTCATCGATTCATATGTGAGGATTATGCAAGCTACTGTATTGGTCCCTTAAATCCCCACACCCTTTCATCAGACTTGCATCTTGGTCTTGAAGATTAGTGACGTTCTTCCTATTTAATGGTTTGTTAAGCAGGCACATTACCTACATTTAGGATCAAAAGGTTTTGATGCTTGAATCTCTGTTGATAAAGAGTTGCATGCCTCTGTTAATAAAATATGTGCCGCCTGAGGCTTTGAGGTAATTATTTTCTTGGAATGGAAAGTCTTAAAAGATTGGTGGCAACCTACTGTGGAAATAAATGCAAAGTGAGCACATAGAAATAATTAGTTCCAAACTTGGAGTTTCTTAATTTGGGTAGCCTTGGTGGAAATGGTCAAAACTTCAGGATAGAAACTAGACCTCTGGCAAAGAGTGAAGTCATCCTAGAACAATTTCAGCAAACACGAGTACCTGTCTAGACCAGGTGTATATGCACCTTGCTATAGAGAAGAGCCTACAATACAAGGACTCCAGTACAGATAACTCCTCAGGACCAACTATGAGAATAGAAATACCTGGTGGATAAGGAGAAAGAGAAGGGAGAAAGCGGAAATCAATTACAAGGATCGACAGAACAACAGAACAACAGAAAAGTGGGTGAAGGGGGACACGATATTAATCTATAATCTATCAAGGATTCATGGGGAAGGGAGGGGAAAAGTGAGAAGCTGATCCCAAGGGCACAAGTAGAAAGAAAATGTTTTGAAAATGATGTAGGCAGCATATGTACAAGTGTGCTTGACACAATGGATGAATATATGGATTGTGATAAGATCTGCAAGAGCCCCCAATAAAAATATTTAATAATTGTGTTAGTCCGGGTAGACTAGAGAAATAAATACACGAACACCCATGTGTATATAAGGGAGAAGTTTATATATAAGAGGAATGGAACGTTGAGAAAATATCCCAGCCCAGTTCAGACTCATGAAGCACATGCAATGACACCAGGACAGTCACAGGCCAGTGGGTGCAGAGCTTTGTGTATCCAGTGGCGGTATAGAAGCATCTCAGTGCTGGCAGGGGTCTCTCTGTGGCTTCTCAAGCATCTCAGCACTGGCCAGAGTCACCATGTGACTCTTTGCAGCTTCATACATCTAGTTTTATTAGGGTTATTCCATGTAGGTCTCCTCCAGGATGTCTCACAGGGAGTCAGTCTTGTGTCTTGTCAGTAGAGCATCTCGAAGGGACTGAGTAGTGAGTCTCTCACCTCCAAGGGAGAAATACAGCTGAGTTTCCCAGAATTCTCAGGAGAAAGCCATGCCCACACAGAGGTCTCATTGAGTATCTTCAGATTGACTGGCTGGACTCAACCCCTATACTCTTAATCCTCAAATTAACACCAGATTATATAACTGGTATCATCATCATCATCATCATCATCATCATCATCATTGTAAATTTTCCATATTTCAGGTGGAGAGTATATTTTCTCTCCATATTGTATTTCTTAGTAAGGAACCTTCAGTAACCAGAGGGATAGGACACATAAAAGGAAAACAAAACAAAACAATTTACAGCCATTGAATCAATTCTGACTCATTAGTCAGCCTGTAGGGCAGGGTGGGACTGGCCCTGTATGATTCATTAAACTCCGTTCTGTGTAGGACCTGAAAGTCCCATCTTTCTTTACTGTGCAGGGGTTGTTGGTTTGGATCTGCTGGCCTTGTGGTTCATAGCCTGCTGCATGAGCCCTCTGCCCCCAGGGCTCCTGTGGAAAAGGAAGAGACACCTCAAAAAACTAAAAGACATGTTAGAGGTAGTTTCAAAGAGAATGGATGAAGATTAACTGATGGAAAGGGGAAGTGAGAGGGCTTGGGAGTTGAAGGAAGAGAACGAAAAGTAAATGTTTAAAAAGGAATACATAGCAAATGCATAGGAGAATAAATTGCCTTTGTTGGATATGGATTTTCAAAGATACAAGGAGCAAACAAAGTCAAAGGAGGAAGGAAAGAGAGATTAGAAGGAAATCTGGAAGAATTAAAAGCATTTTACTAAGCAACATGCTTGTTAAGTGTAAGGAGAGTAAACAGTGGAAGTGTCTCAAGGAGATGTATCACAAACACAGTGGCTCTGACAATGTGCTCGAAGGGAGAGATTGTCATGCTAATGCAGGATGAACCAGCAGGGCTTCATTCTGTTGTACAGAATGGACTTGAAGGCACCTAACAATAACAACAACAACAAAAACAACACAGTTTAAAGCAGACATAGGCATTGTGAGTGGTAAAAGAAGACAACAGGTAGGATTCTAAAAATGCTTTATACAAATGCAGGGCCATAAATCAAATTTAATGCAATGAGGAAGATATTTTTTATATTTTATATAAAAAAGGAACAACACATGGAACTTTTCTGTATGACTTTTATCAATCACTAGGTAGGAGCCATCATTCTGAAACAAGTATAAAGGGGTTATTAAAAATGCAGGGCATCTAGGCAGAATGATGAATTACTGTGGGTGAGAGAGAATAGGGAAAAGAAAATCAAGTTTGTCACTATTGTGCACCACAAAAGATAAAGTGCTGCTTTTGTAACTTATAACCCAAAAGGGCTAATAACAATGTCTATTTCCCAAGAATTCTAGAAAACAAATTCTTAATAGAGGTAAATACTTCAGTAGATTAAGTCTAAGTTTCCATCTCAATTAGAAACAGCATTTTAAAAGTCTACCTCATTAGCAAATATTTGAAATTGTTAGAAATAATGGTTATTAAAATTCTTTAAAAATCTTTTGATTTTCATGAAATTTATGGAGGCATGCTTGAGAACCATATCTTTGAAAAATATATTTTTTAGTGCATGCCAGAATTTTGCAAATGAAGGTAAGTTGTCATAAGATTTAGGTTTTAATTTTTATTTTACTGAGCTATAATTAATATATATATAAAATGACTTTGTAGTTCTTTCTCTAGTTTATACAATACATTGCAAATTCCTTATGAAACATGAATTGTGCTTTATCCATTTGCCTTTTGATGCAGAAGTTCATATTTTTTGAGACTTTGAGTAACATTTTCCAATATGGGGGGAATAAAGTCATTATAGCCTCATTTTATGATCAGCATTGCTATTTTCTTTAGCTTCAAGCATCTGTTGGTATTTATTCAGCATTGTTCAATCTACAACAATTGACTAAATGCCTACTGGGTGTCAGATACTTCCAGGTGTTGGCAGCCGACAAATGAATGCTTTAATTCCTGTTAATTATTTGGTCCCAATATAGCAAAATAGGAAAATGTATAGATTGAGAATCAAAATGAGATGAATGCAATGATGGAAGTAACTAGAAGGTACACAAGTAGCATAAGGAACAGAATAGCTGACACATTCATTAACGGGGCTGTGTGCTATGACTATGAGTTGACAGGTTAGAGAAAGATGTCAAAGATAGACTACAAACAGAAGAAACATCATATGCCCAGACAAAGATGCACTGAAAAAGCATAGCTTATAATAAATAATGTTAAAGGAGCCCTGGTAGCATAGTGGGTTGCATGTAAGCAGTTTAAAACCACGGACCTCTTTCTACTCCTGTAAGAGCTAGTCTCGGAACCCCATAGGGGGCGATTCTACTCTGTCCTTTAGGATCACTGTGGGCTAAAGTTGACCCAACAGCAGTGACTTTATAGTTCTCTTTCCTAATAATAATGTTGGTATTGCTGGAGTATCCTAGCGGAGTCCTTAGGTGATATAAAAAAAATAACTACCATGTGTAAGGTTGGCAGTTCAAACCCACACAGAGTTGTCTGGGAAAGAAGACTGACAATCTGTTTAAGAAAGGTCTTCGTCTTGACAATCTAATGTGAACCTCCTGGAGTCAGCATGAGTTGGAATGCTTCAATGGCAACTGAAGTTTTATGGCTGCTAGTACAGTGTAGCGGTCTTCTTAGTAGAATTTTTCTATTAACTTAGCAACAGATATAGAGAGTTCACATTTTTATTGTTGCTGTTGTTTTGCTTTCAATGGACATCTAGCAGTTAAGTGGCTTTCCAACCATTCAATCAAGTTGTAGAATTCTGTCATTCGATAGACTTTATTGTTGTTGCTGTTGCATGCTCTCAAGTCAGTTCTTCCTTGTAGCAGCCCTAGGTATAGGTGAAGGAAACACCTTCCGGTCTTATGTCATCATCACAATTGTTCTGATGCTGGAACTCATGGTTGTAACCATTGTGTTAATTCATCTTCTTAAGGCCCAATAATGACTTCTGAAAATAAGTGGCCAGTTAAACCTTGGTAAAAATAGAACTCTGTCTGATATACTCCCAGAAAATAAGCCCTTGAGTTGGAAGGCACTCAATATGACCAGGGAAGAGCTGCCTCTTCAAAATACAACTGACTTTAATGATGCATACGAGCTACAGCTGCATGATATAATTTTGTAAACCAAAGGATTCTTCATTGCAAAGATCATGGAAGAAGTACAACTATGTGTACTTCACTGGCTAATAGAATATAACACAATGATAATAAACAGCTGAAAACATCCACTCATATTTGGAAAATGGAATAGATGAAGCATAAATCTAGGTAAACTAGACACCATTGGACAACAGGGAAGTGGGTGAAGGGAGCCATCATACAGTGTTAGATATGCAAAATAATAATAATTTTAAAATTATTAAGGGTTCGTGGTGGGGGGAACATGGAGGGAAAGAAATTGAGGAGTTGATATGAAGGGCTTAAGTACAAAGGATATGTTTTGAGAATGATGATGGCAACAGATATACAAATATGCTTGACATGCAATCGGATGTATCTGTGAATTGTGATAAGAGTTGCATGACCCCCAAAAATGATTCAATAATAAAATAAAAAGTAAAATAAAATAGAGCACACAGAGATCCCAACCCTAGTAATTAGTGAGCTGAAATGAACTGCCACTGGTCATTTTGAATTGGATTTTAATATGGTCTACTAAGCAAAGAATAAGAAATTGAAGAATGGTGTTAGATGGGGTTCTCTAGAGAAACAAAACCAGGACACTAGTAATTCTTTTTATATATTTATATAGATAGAAGGATATATAAGATAAGAAATAAACAGTTAACTATCTATTAAAAAGTACAAATGAATTGGTGCAACTCGCTTGCTTGAGACAGCTAGTAGACTGGCAGTCCTTGGAGTCTTGAGGGTCACCGATTAGTCCTCTGTAGATCAATTCAGGCTATCTGGCCACAAGCAGCAAACAGCAATGCAGATCACCAACAGTTAGCCAGATGACAGAGTCCTACAGTCCCCAGCTCAAAATATTTATATTCCAGGAGCATGGCAAAGCAAGGCTTGAAGGAACCTCAACTCACAGCAGCACAGTCCACCAATTAGGTGTCCCATGGGTAGTGTCACTTGGAGATAAAGGCAGAGGACGAACAAGGCAGCTGACTGGCCCAAAGATTCAAGAGCAAGAGGGCAAGGGCTGGGCTCACCAAGCCATTTCTAGCTCCACACTTCAATTGATCTCGTGTGCTCATTGGCCATGTTGTCACAACAGAACTACTTATCTTCTTTGGCCATGGTGGCACAACAAGCTTACCTATCACAATCCACCCCTTGCAAACATGGCTCCTGTACACAATTCTTTAGCCATATAAAATTTCCAAACATCAATGAAATCAAACTTTTACTTAACATTAAACATCTATCACACATATAAGTGAGGATACACTGAGGACAATTGTAGCTGATATATCATATATGAACAAAGAAAAGATATTCATTACGCTCATATACAAAAAAATACATGAACAATCACAAACCTCGCTTTTGCAATTGATCACATGGTCATAACTGGTAGCTAGAACTACCTTATTCTACTATCCATTCTGTGTTACCTTTGCCCTCAACTGGTTTTGTTTGATGGGGTGACCCAGACCTTCATTCCTGAGGAGTCTAGGTCATTAGATGCCCTGTAAGGATCGGGTTGTTGTAATTTACCATTCACTTTTATCACAGGGCATGGTAGCATTAAGAGTGGGCCTATGGGATCTCCTGGATTCCAAACATATTCTTGTTTACCCCCATTAAGTAACACCAATCCAATTTCTTCTTGGTAATCTGTGTCAACCACACCACTCAGTACAGTGACACCCTTCCTGATCTGTTGATCCAAACGCATGAGAAGCCCAAAGTGGCCATGGTGCATTCTCAGCTGTCAGTTCAGTGGAGCCCGTGCTGTGTTTTCAGGTCGGATAATTCCTTCTTTTGAGACCAGGACCTCCACGCCCGAAGCACGTAGGGTTGCTGGGACAGGAAACAAAAATGCTGCAAGTGGATCACTGGGAGTAATAGTGAGTGGTGCCACTTCAGTTTACACCCCTTGACTCCTGGACCCATGAATCCTGGCTATTGGAGACACAGCACCATATAATGGCGGCTGATTTAAAGTGTATACAGCTTCCTAAAGAACACTTCTCCAGCCCCACAAGTTGATGCCACATAGTTTGTGTGCCAGTTGTGTCTTCAGGAGCCCATTCCATTGCTTTATCAAGCCAGCTGCTATGGGATGATGATATGACCAGTGGATTCCATGGGTATGGGCCCATTGTTGTACTGAATTTGCTGTGAAATGAGTTCCTTGAAGTGAAGCAATGCTATGTATGATACCATGCTGGCGGATGAGGCATTCTGTAAGTCCACGAATGGTGGTTTGGGCAGAAGCACAGTGTGCCGGGAAGGCAAATCCATATCCAGAATAGGTGTCTATTCCAGTCAGAACAAAAACGCTGCCCCCTCCATGATGGAAGTGGCACATTCATTGTCAAAAAGAACATTTCAAGATCTCGCATGAAGTGTAGCAGTGTCAGTGATGGATAATATGCATACAACTACAAAGAAAACCAATTCATATGACTTATTTAAATTTAGTCTTCACAAGTAATGCAAAATATAAATAAATTGATCATTTTTACCAACTTCAGGAATCGGAAATTGATCATATATGCAATCAAGGATCATTGATAATTACTGGTAATTGGGAAACAAAGACAAAAGATTGGTGATCAGAAAATATGAACTTGGTGATTGAACTCACCCTGGGGATCACATGATAGAATTTTGAAATGATAATGACTTCTTCCTTGCAAAATCATTCTTTAGCATACATAAACAGCTACTCAACATGTGGACCCTATTAGGTGGAAAACACAGGAGGTGCTGGGATGGGAGGGGACAACTGGAGGGGGAACAACAATAAATGTAGGAAGTGACATTGGAGCAGTTCAGCATTGTTAGTGGGAAAAGGTAAGAAATCAACTTTAGACCAAACCATCAATTGTTCCTATATAAGTTCAAGTTCAATAAGATTGAAGCAAGTCTATTCAATTTTAGGAATGAATTTGAGTAAATTCCACTTGAATTTAGAGGCCATCTGAAAAATAGACTTTCTATACTAGACACTAATAAACAAAGACCAGATGGCTTTGGGCATGACATGAAGGACAAAACATGAAAAAAAAGGCCATGAAAGAGAAAAAGAAAATAGGTCAGGAAGCAAGAGTTTCATTGAAATATATTTCATTTATCATACAGTTCAATAGTTCTATCATATTAAAATTTACATGATCACCTCCACAATCAATTTTAGAACATTTACTTCTTTTTTGTTCTCATTGTCACCACCTCCCCACCTCCCCCCAATTTCCCTCCTTTGCCATATCATCCAAGAAACCTTCAATGCCTTCACTGTAGCTATAGCTCTACTCATCCTTGAGTTCATATACCAAAAAAAAACCAGGAAAAATACAGAAAACAACAACTATAACAGTAATGCACTATGCATGTCGACAAGGCTAATCATATCCCTGGTCTGTGATCATAGGGAATCCACTGCATGCTTCATCTATGTTTGGACCCTGTGAGTGTATTTTGGCCCCCACAGTCTTCCAAAGCTTTGTACAAGCCAGATGCACACAGTTTAAACACTGATACTATGCCTTCTTGGGTTTGGCTTTTATTATTTGCAATCCTTGGATAACACTGATTCAAAAAGCATTAGTCCATGTCCAACCATTTCAGAAGATAACATATGGTCAAGAACCAATGATAATGAAGGAAGAAGTATTAAGAGATATTGAATTTATTAGAGAAATCAAGGTTCAAAGAATTGATGGAATGTCATCTAAGATGCTTCAACAAATGAACGCCATGCCAAGCTGTCCTATATGAGAAAGATCATGGCATCAAGATGAGCGTAAGTCTTAACAGCATGCAGAACACACATGACATGACTTGAATGTGTTTATTATTCTGATTTTAATGAAAACCCTTTAGTCCCTTCCCATCCCAACTTTTTTCCCCCTGCATCACTGCCCTGGTGGGAGTAGGAAGCCCAGCCATGCTCCTATAGAGTTGCTGCTGAGTTTGAACTGCCAACCCTCTGGGCTGCAGTCCCACACACAACCACTCCACCACCAGGGCTCAGCTCCTAACCCCAGTCTCTTCATGAGTTAGGAACCCTGGTAGTATAGTGGTTAGGTGTTAGGCTACTAAAACCAAGAGCAGCATTTAGAACGCATGGAAGAAAGATGAGTCTTTTTACATCTGTAAAGATTTACAGCCTAGAAAGTCCATAGGGGAAGTTCTGCTCCATCTTACATGGTTAGCATGAGTTGGAATTGACTTAATTGCAGTAAGTTTGAGAGTTTTTTTTAATCATGGTTAAATCAGTAACCAATTGTCTTCATGTTGATTCTGACTCATGGTGGCTTTGTATATCAGACTAGAGCTTTACTCTGTAGGATATTTAATAGTCGTGTTTTTGTTTTCTTTTGTTTGTAAGTAGACCGACAAGTATTTCTTCTGAAGGACCCTTGGTGGACTTGAACCGCCAACCATTCAATTGACAGCTGAGCTTTTTAATCCTTGAGCCACCAAGGGATCATCTCTTACACAATTGATCCACAGTGACTCACATCTACTTTAAATCATTTTCACTTGCTGTTTTGTCTACCGCGATCTTGTCATATAGGCTCTCAAGCAACCATATCCTTCTCATTCTACAGGTCGCAAGTCGGATGTCATTACTGGAACAATTTTACCCTGATCACATCATCAAAACCACTCATCCCGTTCTTAAGTCTATCTTCTTTTTTGTAGCATTGCCACTACTTTAAATTGCTTTGCTTATTTGGTTACTTTTTCCTGGTCTTTACGATACAAACTCCCATGAGGCTCAGGACTTCGTCTGTCCACAGCTGTATCCTTAGCAATTAGTTTACGTATTTACTAAAATAAGAAAAATAAATAATGGAAATAACCCTCTGCCAGTTACCCAATGAAGATTTAAATCTTGTCCAAGATTGTGCAATAGACTGATGACATAGGAGCTCTTGGAAAGATTTTAGCAAGACACACGAAGATATATAAAGCATTAAAAAACAAGGCTTAAAGGCTGAGCTCCGGTGGCGTAGTGGTTGTGCCCGGGACTGCGGCCCACTGGGATGGAGGTTCAATTCCAGCTCACAGGAGCAAAGGCTGGGCCTCCTACTCCCACCACCTTAGGGCAGTGATGCCTAAAAATAAATAAAATAAATAAATTAAAAAAAAACAAGGCTTATGGAAAGAAGACTGTGATTATGGAGTCTGGAAGCTTAAAATATCCCCAACCAAGACTCCACTCCACTATATTTATTTAGATTATTTGCATCTATTAACTGTTTTAACTTTTTTATGATTAATATGTAAATTTGTTACTAGAGTATATAGATTCTGCTCTGAATTCTTCCAGCTGGTCAACAGATAACTCTAGAATTCAGTTAGAGAAGGTAAGATAGCACTAAGATATGGTCTCTTCTAGTGCTAAGAATCTGTAATTTTTTGCTAGCTTTTCAGCTTCTCAAAAAAATCATTGTGAATTATTGTGCATTTAAAAGCAGATAAGTGGATACTACCTGTTTAACCTTATATCACAGTTGGATTTGGCTCTAGGATGTACTCATTGCATGGACTGTGTATATTTTTATTTAATACCCAGGGCATGCTTTGTGGACATAATAGAGATTTAAAGACAGCCAGAAGGATAAACATGAAGTTTTAAAGAAATAACTTTGTTCTCCATGTAGATTTGTTAACTTCCTATTTTAATGTTTCTGAATGTCCATAACTAAAATTGAATTTGCACATTGCTCCTACTTTTTAAAGTTTTAAAATTCCTCTACTATTCATTAAAATACCATATACATATCAACATTAGATGTCAGTAGCAGTTAGAAGCAAATTTTTAACAAAATATGAATATTATTAGGAACTTTGGTGGCATAGTAGGTTACGCATTTGGCTACTAACCAAAGGACCAGCAGTTTAAAAGCACCAGTCTCGCTGTGGGAGAATGACGAGGCTTTCTACTCTTGTAAAGATTTACAGTCTCAAAAAAACCCATGAGCAAATCTACTGTGCCCTTAACGTTTGCTATGAGTTGGCATCGACTCCATGGCACTGAGATGAAAGTCATTTGGAGAAACTATAATTATGATTAATCATGTTTCCTACTTATAATTGAAAGCTGAAATTTCCATTCTGTTTGTCCCATTGGATACTGAATGACATATCATCCATTTGATCAGTGACACAAGGGTTTTTTTAAACCACTTACTTTAAAATTTGCATAGTTTCTTGCATGAAAAGCTTATTACTTCAAGAGTTAGAAACAGCATTGATAATTTGCTCCTTTACTGCATAATAAGTAATAAGTCCTTCAGTTGAAACACAAACATATATTTGTAAGACTATTAGAATTAATTTCATCTGAAAGCTGTACAATCTATACAAAAACTTCCAATTGTAAAAAATGTTCCTAAATTAGGACAATAGTCTTTGTATTTGAACAGTTGTTGCCTTCTTCAATTCTTAGTTTGATGTTTTCTTGGCTTATATTTGGATGAAACCACAAAATGAGACATTGAATAACAAAAGAATAATTTGGAAGTGTTTCTATTGAGATTTTGTTCAAAAAATGGATGAGAAAAGTAATCTCTGTATTCAAAAAATACAGACATACATTTAGATGACATATAAATAGAGTAGACATGGAAAATAAATTTTTGTATAAAGAAAAAATGACAAATATCCTGTTTTAACTATTGGGACATTTTCTCCTACATTATCAGATTAACAATTATGGTTTCAAAGTTTTAAAGAAAATGTTAGGACATGTTCAATACATTGTTTGTCTTTATGCCTGACATATAGCAGGTCCTCAATAAGTATTTGTTGAAAGAATCAGTGAACCAACAAATCTTATTTGAGCCCCTGTTATGTGGAGGATAAAAAACTACGGCTCAGACAAAGCTTATGATCTAATATGAGAGAGAAGGAAATTCAAGAGAATAACCACTATATAAGAAAGTGTGCAATAATAATAAACATATCCTAAAAGTTCCCAGGAAGGCCATATCAGCACCTGAAACTTCTTAAGAATAAGGTTTATTGGCTACTGGTTTAACAGCCATCTATTGTTTACAAATGGATTTGTCTTTTACATTAATTTAACATGAAATTGATTGAGTTCTAGCATACTGCCTCTTTATCTATTAATGAGAATGTTCTAATTAGGAGTAATTAATGTCATTTTCAGATGTGAGAAAAATAGCATTGATTGTTTCTAATCTCAACATTTCTAATAAGGATTTAGAATATTTGATTATCCATTGCTTTTCAGATCAGCATTAATTTACTCTCTGGTAATTCTTGGAAGAAGTAACAAATACTAGGGAATTCTACTTTTTCATGGTATAAAGAAGTCAGTAGAAATCATGATTATTATTTTGACCCAGGGTAATTTTTATCCATCTTGTGAATTCCTCTTATATTTATTTTTGCTTGAATTTGCTCCACTCTCCATTTATCATTTATAATTATTTATGTTCATCCTCTTCCTGCTCTTAGGGAGCAGATTCTTTCTTCTTCTTTGTACTCTTTCTCCTTCAGCAAGATTGTTCTCCATCCTATACCCAGATACTCATGCTATTCATAGGCTTGATTAGAATTCAGGCACATGTTTATTGAATACATGAATTCATGACTACCTGCTCTGGAAATTTTTAATATTTCATCATAGCCATCTAGCAAAGAAACAGTGTAAGAAGATAAATCTAACTCCTGAATGAAAATACACAGTGCATACCAAATGAAATATAAGCAAAACCTTTTATTCATTGTTTTGTAATATTTTTACTGCCTTATTATCTATCCATCCATGCATAAGAGCAAAGAAGTCTCGAGGCCTAGTTCCTCAACTCTCCATACTACTTAATAGTTGTGCAGCTTATGATCAGTAAAGTAATTTGCTGACCTTTTGGTTTCCTCAGTATGAAATATTTAAAATGCTATCTTGTTTATCTAAAGAGAGTTGATTGGTTGAAAAAAATTCACCTTACTTTAAAATGGATAAAAATATACATATATAGTTTTTAAACTTTATGTGGGACATTTGTTCTCCGCTTATTAATAAGAACTAATACATTATGGTAACCATGTGAACTTTAAGAAACCTTGGGTGGTAGTGGCTATGCATTGGATGGCTAACTGCAAGATCAATAGTTTGAAGCCAGGTAGCCTGGAGGGAGAAAGATGAGATTGTCTATTCCCCTAGAGCCCCAGCCTCTAGAAACCACAGGGGCAGTTCCACCCTATCCTAGAGGGTTGCTGTCAGTCAGAATCCACTCAATGCCACTGAGTCAATTGGAGGAATTTTAAAACCATAGAAGGTGGTAAAAAAAGAACCCAGAGTTGCCCTACGTGGCACAGACTTTCGTAGTGTGCATTTTCCTCACTAGGCCAGCATTGGAGCCACTCGCTCTGAGTTAATGCTCCTAGTGGGGTCAGCTGGGAAAATTCTCCCTGGTCACAGTGATTTTTTATGTGAAAACAGTTTCACTCAAACCTCAATTTTTGTTATGACCAATTTAAGAGAACAGCAACTGGCTATGACATTTTCCTTCCTGCTAGAGAAAAATGCCACAGAAATGGTTGTGATGTTGAGCCCAGTTGACAAGCCATTGCTATGAGGGAAAGAAACAAACCACCTCAAGTGGAGAAGTGGCTTTCTTGTTTCAAATAGGTGAAATGTCCTTTGATGACAAACCTCATTTCCATACAGATGAAAATGTTGACTTGCAGTGCTTTTGGAGTATTTTCCGCCAGGTCAGATTGTTAATCAGGCTTTATAGTCAGAGATTCTGAAAGCATTGCGTAAAATGTGAGACTGAAAAAAAGGCCTGCTTTGTGACAGATTGGGGACTGATTTTGCCACCATGACAATGCACCTGCTCACACAGACATCTCAGTGTACAAGTTTGTACCACTCCTGACTCATCTGACCTCATTCTGTGCGGCTTCTTTTTGTTTCTTTGAATGAAGAGGGACATGAAAGGACAGCAATTTGGCTATGTAGAAAAGGTGAAGAATAAAACAAAGGAGGTGTTGTCAGCCATCCAAATGAATGAATTTGGATATTGTGTCCAAGAATGGAATGGGGATTACTGTGAAGGTAATAATGTTGCTTTATAAAATAATTTAAAATGCACAACTTAGGGAAAACATGACAAAACAAACAGAAATTCAAGTATGTGTAAATGAGACTGACTCAAAAAGTACTGTTATAAAATACAAAAGCTGTCATTAAACAAAAATATAAAACTATGGCGTTGGTGCTTCTCCCCATCCCCTACATTTAAAGACTTAAATGTCAAAGTCTATACATTTCTATGGTCATATTTCCACTTATGCAATCCTTCCCTTATGAATCCTGTGTGCTTCAATTTTTACCATGCTAAAATGGTGGCTGCAGTATTCTCAAGGGAGGAATATAGTTTTCCTTTGGAAGGTTTTTTTGAGTTTAAGGGTTCCAAAGAGAATTCTGAAGAGGGCAAAATTAGGGCTGTTGAGTGAACGAGGTATGGTTCCCCAATGAAATTCTCTTTGGGAAGCATTTGTCAGCCTCCAAGAAATGAGCACGTACATTGTCCTGTTGTGAGGGAAAAATTCTTGGCATAACTTTCCTGACCTTTTTTCTTACGAACGCAATTTTCAATTTTCTTAAAACATCTTCCTAATTTGGTCCTGTGATCATCCTATGTCCTTCGAGATTATCTATTAATGACCTCTTTGGCGGACCTAAAAGCAGTCACCATAATCTTCTGAATGGACTTGTCTGACATGACTGTAACGGGCCCAGCACCCTCCCTAGGAAGTGTATCACTGAAAGAACTTGTCTGCAGTCATCTACTGCCCAGTAGAAGCACACTCAAAGACATTTTGTTTGGAATCAATTTTGCATATGGGAGCTGAAATCTTTAGAGCAATACTTTTTGACTTACGGTATTTTTTAGTCCATAAGATGCACCTGACCATAAGACATGCCCAGTTTTTAGAGCAGGCAAAAAAGAAAAAAATAATCTGAACCAAATAGTACCAGTATACTAAAATGTTCTGGGGAACCACACCTTCAGAACATAAAAAGCATCCTCATTCCACCCCCTCCCATTTGTGGGGGGGAGTGCATCTTATGGTCTGACAAAAACGGTATACTTGTATAGAAAATATCTCAGAAACAGTGCTTATTATCCTGTCATTAAGATGTGTGTAATTGGTATGATTTTGGAAAGCAAATTAAGATCATAAGCTTTCCTCTCCATGTTTGTATCCCTTATCTGTACAATTATATATATGTGTGTGTGTGTGTATATATATATGTATATATATATATGGGTCTAAAAGTCAAACGTCAACCACAAATTCTCTTTCAATTGAGGAAACCATAAAATACCTTTAAAGATCTATTTTCTTATTATTTGCAACCACAATTTTCTCCATACTGATCTTCCATTTGTTCAGTAAACTTGTGCTAAGTGCCTAGTACTGTGCATGAAGCTACAGTAATGAGTAATGTACACCCTGTGTCATGAAAAAAATCATATTCTATTTGGAGAAGCAGACATATAAGAAGACAATTCAAACACTATGTGTTTAGTGCTCCATCAAGAAGGGAACACAATGCTTTGGGAGCGCATGGAAATTTTACCAACTGAATCAGATATAAGTCACAGAAGATTCCTTAGAGCACGTGCTTTCAGTCTTGTCTGTGCTGCAGTTCCTCTGCAAAGGCTTCTTAGGGTGATTGAAACATGAATTAATTAAACATTTAATATTTAAGTGAAAAATGCAAGAATTTGTTGTTTGGTTGCGCTGGTTACTTCAAGTTCTATCATTTTTGCATGTACTCAATACAGAATAATTCTGGGACTAGAAGTTAAATTTTTTAAAAAAGTAAAAATTTACTAAGAAACAAGGGGCCATTTCCATGTAAAGATCATGAATAATTGGAAAGTCAATCTCATTCGTAAAATTCCAGAATACTGAGAATTCTATGGCTGCATGTAATCGCAAGGTGAAACTGGTAGGACTTTTTTCTTTGAGGATAATATTTTTTGAGTAGTTAAATAAGTAGACAACTTGAGCACTGGTATCGGAACAAGTGGCCATTTTACTTCTGCTTCAGACGTTTGAAATGTTCTGGCAAATTAAATGTCCAGTCAGCTAGCTGAAATGTTTTACCAAACTCACTGCCATCAAGTCAGTCACAACTCAGAGACCCATACAAATACACCAGCTCTGACCCTGTGGGTTTCCAGACGAACTCTTGACCAGAACAGAAAGCCCTGTCTTCTCCCTTCATGTGGCTTTTGGTTTTGAATGACTGACTTTGGAAATTTCAGTCCATTGTGTAAACACTAAGTCACCGTGTTTTACTGATGACTCTAATATGTATTCTTAATCAAAACTCCTATGGTGTATTCTCAACCCGTATTAGAGTATTGTTAATGATGCTGTGTAAACACTCTTTTGTTAATGGAATAGTGGTTACATGTTGGGTTGTGATCTGCGTGGTCAGAAGTTCAAAGCCACCATCAGCTCTGTGGGAGAAAGAATGGACTTTCTGTTCCCCTAAACAGTTACAGTCTTAGAAACCCACAGGAGGTCACAATGAGTCAGCATTGACTTGATGGCACTGTGCTGATTGTCCCCACCCCCATTTCATGATGATCAGTTACATTTGCACTATTGAATCATAGGCGTTAGGCATTTTGGGCAAGTCACCAACTAATTTTTCCTTTACTATACTTTTCCAAGTAATCTGGGTGCTACTTCATGTACAAGTCTAAAATATTAGTTTATCTCTCGCTCTAGGTGATGATAAGGTTAGACAATGCAGAGTTGTAATCTACCACTTAAATTCCGTTGGCTCATTTTATTGGATTCTTTTTGGAAGATAGTGTACCTTCTCAAGTTTTAATAGTGTAAATTCTACTCATTTGAATTGACCTGTTAAGGTTGCAAAAAATGACTTGCTGAGTCATGGCACATTTATTTTGATTGTTTCTATTCTGGTTTTCTCCAGATTTTTATTATCATTTCAAATACACATTTAATTTTTGTTTGCATGGTAATTTCGCCAGCTTACCATCATTTAGGTCACTTTGTACGAGAGAATGAATTATCTCACTGTTTCATCTGCTTAATTGATTTTCCTCCTATATATCTGCTTTTGAGCTGTCCCTGATCTTTCCTTAGCTTGCATATTTTTTGAACCTCTTTTATCACCCAGCACCACTTATCATTTTTATATGCATTATTTAACTTGGGAAATTAAAGCTGTGACAAGCATTGGAAAGGTTAGTTTAATTGACTGCACCAACATCTTTCTCTTTTGCCTGTATGTAGTTCTTCCTAGAGTATTACATCAGTGTGAAATAAACGATGCTAATTTAATCATCTAGCTATCCATGAATTAATTTATTTTCTACTTGTCATCATTATAATCTTCCACAGATGGCTGCTTACAAATAAGTGAATAATTTCTTTTATAATAGAATAAAACTGTATCATAATCAGATTCACTGCTGGTTTTACCTGTAAATTCCTATATTATGAAAAGGGAGAGAGAAAGTATATATAAAAGTTGAAAATTATTGCTCTTGGGTTTACTGTGTGCACATGCTTTTTATTAAGGACCATAAAGTTATTTCTAGCTCACAGCAACCGTACGCACACCAGGAGGAACACTATCTAGCCTGTCATCATTCTCATAAGTTGTATGGTTTCTGAGTGCATTGTCGTAGCCACAGTTCCGGTACCTCTCGGAGGATATTCCTTTCTTCTGTTCTTTAACATGCATGAGATCTCTGTCAAGGGGCTGGTCCCTCCTGATAACATGCCCAAGGTACATGAGAAGGAGGCATATGAGAATCCTTGCTTTTAAGGAGCCTTTCTTGCTGCATTTCTTCCAAGGGAGCTTTGTTTGTACATCAGATAGCCCAGGGTACTTTCAATATTCTTTGCCAACAATGTAATTCAAGTGCATCAACTCTTCTTTGGGCTTGCTGATCCATTGTCCAATTTTCAGGCAATTGAAAATACCATGGCGTGCGCTAGGTCTTCAAAATGATAGCCTTGTTCTTCAACACATAGAAAAGTCTCACTTGTGGCTAAAGGGTTTTCTAAAGTAGATTCAATTTCAGACTCAAGTAGTTTTCTTCCTGGAACAGATTTTTTCTTGAAAAAGAAAAGTGATCAAAGGTAAAAATGTCCTATGCTTGAAATTTTCTTTAAATTAATCATAGGCACTACCTAAAAATGCTCTAATGAAAGATAAATAAATTCTTCTTAATTCCTTTTTTATTATCAGGTGATATGCATCTTAATATGCTGATACTTTTATTTACTTTTAGTGTTGTTCAAAAGATATCTTCATCTACAAATGAAAATCTACAGGGAGGAATTAAATATGCTTACATCCTGCTAACTTGATAGGGGGAATTTTTTTTTAATGATATAGTTCTTACTAGGATACAATTGAAAGTCCTTGAGAGGATGAGACAAAAATATAGAACAAAATTCAAAGTTCTAAAAATGACCAGGCTTACTAGAATCATGTAGACTCTATTTCTAAGACTCTACCACCCCAAGCTACCCTTTGTTCTTGGAATTAGAGCCACTCTGGGGATATACTTTGAAACACATTCTAGACTGGCTTATAAAATGAACAATCTCACTTACCCAAAAGCAAAACTGAGAAGACAAGTAGAGGCAAAGAAGCATGTTCAATGGAAACAGAATGAACAGAACCGACATAATAAGGATGCTGTGCTTTGTAAAAATATTAACGACTATCACAGAAACATTTGTACAAACATTATCAAATGGGAATCATTTGCTTTCACCTAAGAAAATAAAATACTATAAAACATTCTATAAAAATTGCACAATAAAGTATCTAGTAGATAAGCTTACAATGGTAAATAGGCAATTTTGTCTCTAAAATATTTTAAATGCTATTATGAAACTATGGTGTAAATAGATAAATGCAGTTCCTTGAAATTTGGAGCTGCATCTTTAACTTAACTCTATCTGTTGCTGCATTTTATCATATTTTATGACTTTCAGGATAATATTTTAAAATACAAATACTTTAGAACATTTTCCATAACCTGTTTGCTTTCCCATTCCAAAATAATGAAGTTGAGTCATAAAAATTATCCCCCATAAAATGCTCATTCAAGGCCTGAGCCGCTGTGGCGTAGTGGTTGTGCACGGGACTGCGACCCACTGGGACGGAGGTTCAATTCCAGCAGTGGGGTTGGGCCCCATACTCCCACCACTGGAGAGCAGTGATGCTCCCCCCCCAAAAAATGCTCATTCAAGATATTTAGTTTTCATTTTAAAAATAATTGATAGTTTAGAGTATTTACCAAATTATCCATTATGCTAATTTTCTGACTCTTACTGTTATGTTTATTTTTTGTATTTGTTTGTAATAAAAAACAGGCTGCTTGCATAAGATGCTTATGATAAAGATAAGCTCAGAAATTTACACCTAATAAGTAATTCTTGTAAACTTACCAATATACCTTTAAGAATGCTTAATGCCCGTACTAAAATAGTAAGTAGTAGGGAAGATGGTAGGCATTCATATTTCTGTCTTATAAACGGCACAAACATTAGCCAAAAAATTTTGTCCATGCATTTTTTATCACCTACAAAGATAATCCTATGATTTTAAGTAGATGTGGTATGAAGATGTATTCTCAATGCATTTATGAATAAATGTAATCAGTCAACCAATCAAAATATGTTTTGTATTTTTGTAGTTGGTAGATCATTTTGACTTGATTATTTTATAAGTAGATCACATGCTGAAAAAGTGTGAGCACCCTGGGTTAAACATATTAAAAAGAGTTGTGCAATCATCACTAGAATTCATTTTAGAATCTTTTCTTCTATTTTGTATTCGTTACTGCTAGCTCCCCATTTCCTACCAACCTCCCATGTGAAAACAAAAAAACAATCCAGTTACTCTCTCTATAGACTTACCAATCCTGGATTTCCTAAAAATGACAATGTACAAAAACAAAAAATAAAAACAAGTTACAACAACAATAAAAAGTAAAACAGAGAAAACACAGTTGAAAGATAACAGATATTAATTGAAAAACTAAACAAATTTAAAATGAGCCAAGAGAGAATAAATGATAAAGGACTAAGTTTTAACTTAACTATACAGGCATTAGGCCACTTTCTAATGCATTTTTTCTACAAGCAAGACGAGTCACATCCCCGGTCAATGGTCAGAGGAAATTCACTGGAGACTTAATCCAGGTGAGGATTCTCAAATAGATTTTGGGCTACCACTGTCATTCATTGCCTTCTTCAAACTGGTGATCGTGTATTTTAAAAAGAATTTTCAAAATATTGCTTTCAGAGTCCAGAATATCATCATCAGTTTGAATAGAAGTGTTAATAAATTAAATTGTGCATAATAAATGGAGAGAAATGTCATTGCTATTTTCATCTTTCAATGAGTTTATATGGAAATGATCAGAAAAAAAGATGAGAAAAAGTAACTATCAAAATTAGGAAATTGGAAAAAAAATTAGGAAATTGAGGCTGAGCCCTGGTGGTGTAGTGGTTGAGTGCAGGAATGTGGCCCACTGGATTGGCAGTTGAAATCCAGCAGCAGTTCTCCAGGAGCAAGGCTGGCCCTCCTACAACCACCAGAGGGCAGTGATGCCCACAAAACAAACAACAAAGTTTGAAAAAGAGAGAATAAAATTAGGAAATTGAACCAAAAAAAATATTGTCAACCAAATTCATAGCTCTTCTATCTTCCAGTCTTTCTCCCTGCTCCTGGGTTTGTCAGAGGTGGAAAATAGTAAGCTAGAATACTATTCTTAAACATAAAGTAGAAGAGGAAACAACTATAATTTTACAAAACAAAAATCTTATCAAAGCACTTTAAACTTTCCATATTCAATTATCCTAGATACCCGATATCTGGTTAGCAACCTTAAATGACAATGGCCTTGATTTTTTCAGCTTAGACTGCCCAAAATTTAATATTTATGAAACAAATTAATTACATTTCTTTCACAAGACATTTATAGGGCAACAGTTAGCACTGTCTTCTTTTCTAAATATCTGCCTTACTTGTTTGTTCGAATTGAGTAGTATTTTCATACACAATTTATTTTAATCATACAGCTCTTATCAACTGAATTAAATTATATGTTAGACAGGAGCCATGCAATTAATTTAATCTGTACCCTATTTAAACTCAAGGAGTCCTGCTGTCATAGCATGTTACGTGCTGGCCTGCGAGCCACAAGATCAGCAGTTGAAGCCACCCACCTAGTGTCTCTGCTGGACAAAGAGGAGGCTAGAATTTTGCTCCTATAAAGATTTATGCTCTTGAAAAAGGGCCAATTCTACTTCCGCTTGTAGCATCACTATGGATTGGGAACTACTTGAGGTAGTGAGTTTGTTGGAGTTCATCTCTTAGAGACAGCACATAAACACACAGTAAATATTTTTCTCATTAATATGAAAGGACAAGTGAACTTGGACAATCTTACCATATTGCCTTATAATATTGAGCAAAACATTGCAAAAAAGAACACATTTCCAAGGGCAATGATAATTTATATGGGTTCTAGAGAAAAATGTATTCTTATTCCAGCATGTCAGTTTGTAATGTGGAAAACAAACTCATATGAATTTCTTTGAAAGGCCAATTTAATGATTGAGAAAACCCCCACTCCTACTATTTTCAAATTGTAACTTATTCCTCAAATTCCATATTTGGTTTCCATTTGAATACAACGATGACGTATATTTATTGATGATGTCATATTTTAAAAATAGTACCTTGATGTCCTGAACCTGTTTCTAAGACGAGAAAACAATGTGCGCATTTTCTTCCTTTTTATTGCTATAATATCATGCTTCTTCTTTTTGCTTGCCAAAGAAGTTTTAATGATCTGAAAATAATTTAGAATATATATGTGCTCAGCTGCTCAGTGCCAATACTAGCGATTTGGAAACCTGATTTTATGCATGTAAATCTAGTGGGATTATCCCAGTATGACTTTGAAGGTCCTATAACCTCCATGATCTCCTTTGGTACTCAACATGAGACTGAATGAAGTGCAGAGTTATGTATACTACGTCAGCAGGAGCAGCAGAGGCAGCTGCTGTAGCAAAACCAACTGATTTAGCTTCTTTCATTCTGTCCAGATGATTCAGTATTAGGCACTTTTCAAGGCATCTTATTGTAAATTACTTTAGGGGCACCCTTGTATCCATGTCAGACCTCCATTGGGAATTCAGTGCTGTGAGCCCCCTAAGCTGCTCAGGGTCAACTCCTGTAATGCCTAACTCTGATTTTGTTCCTGATACATATTTAAACCTCCTTGCAATCAAGTCTTACATTTCTTACCATGCTTATTTCTAAGACTTAATGCCCAGACTAAACTCCTATGCCTGATTAGCCAAGCTGCTAACCTTTTCCAATAGGTCCCTGATGGAAATTAGCTCTTTTGAGATCTTTAAATATCTTCATCACATTTGTACGTGTTGTACAGTCAATATGCATTTCAAAGATCTCTATTAGTATATGTCTTATTTGGGGTAAAAAGAAATACTAAAGTGAAGCAGTAAAATCATAGTTCAATCATCTTTGGGAATAGAGCTGATATGGCTAAATTAAAAAAATTAACTAACCAAGGCTTAAATGTCCACTTGAAAGCTTCGTAATTTTTGACTTAATCATAATCACAATAGAGAATGTTGACTAGATTTCACTACTGAACGTTTTATTTATAGTCATATTATTAATACAGAACTACATGAGATTTCTTTGACTGGAAGAAACAACAACATTCTGCTAATGCTGCTAAAATTCTTTTGGCTTTTATACCATTGTGCTTTCACAGGCTCAAATCAGTGTCGTGGTATTTAGCTCTGTAATATGGTCTTATTGTCCATGTAGATCTGTCAATCTTATCTGTCTCTCTATGCATACCAAGATGTAGATCACTTAAAAAGAAAGGGCAGTAATTCTCTTGACTGAGAATGAGGTCGAGCTTTAAGAAGAATAAATAAATTTAAGATTTTAAAAGCATTATATTATGGGGGCTCGTGCAATTATTATCACAATCCTCATACCCATCCATTGTGTCAATCACATTTGTACATTTGTGGCCATCGTCATTCTCAAAATATTTGCTTTCTACTTGATCCCTTGGGATCAGCTCCTTACTTTTTCCCTCCTTCCCTGACGCCCCCTCCTGAACTCTTCATAATTGATAAATTATTATTATTTTGTCATGTCTTATAATATATGACATCTCTGTTCCCCCACTTTTCTCCTGTCTGCCCTCCAGAGAGGGGATTATACACAGATCCTTGTGATTGATTCCCCCTTTCTATCCCACCTTCCCTCCACTCTCACGGTATCACCAATCTCACCACTGGTCCTAAGGGGTTTGTTTGTCCTGGATTCCCTGAGTTTCCAGTTCCTATCTCTACCAGTGTACATCCTCTGGTCTAGCTGGATTTTTAAGGGCTTTTCAGACATCATATACTTTAAGGGTTCTTACAGTCCAACAAAATACATTTTTCTTTCCTAAATAGCTATGCAGATACTTGAAGAAGCTATTATGCAATAAAGAATCTATCCACATCTACTTAAGATGGACAAACACAAGCTACTAAATGATACTGATATGAGAGGGGGGGTCTTCAAAATTTTTGTCTAATAATATATATATGTCTACATTCTCTATTTATAATAAATGAGAAAACATATTAAGATAAAATTATGCTTAAAGTGTGTACAATAGTTTTGTCCTTAAATTTTAATTGAAATGAAATATGTAGCCTATCTTTTTGCAATCCATATCTTTTTACTTGTTTACTTCTATACTTATGAATTATTTTCAAATGTCCACTTCTCATCTATAACTAATAGTTTGAGGGAAAGGTCATATCTGAGGAGTCTTGATTGCAAATTTATTATTCCTTTAACCTTTACAGTTCCACTTTCTGTACTAAATCAAATTTTATCATCATGTCTGGGTGTTTCTGTATTAATTTTGAATTCATAGTACTTTATTTTTAGGTCTAGATTTATAAAGTTTAAATTACCATTTAATGCCCATTATACTTACCTAACAAAGTCAATAATTTGGGGTTCTTTAGGGCATCAAATATTTTATTATCTTTACCAAGTCCCTAATTTTTGGAAGTTACTCACTTTTCAGTAGGTTTTCAAGAAAACTCTTCAAGTTTTCATAATAAGTGGAATGTTTTCTCTCACTAAGAGCATACACATCCCAAACCCGACTGCCATCAAGTCAATTTCAATTCACAGTGGCCCAGTACAGATAACTTCGGAGTCTTTGTAAATCTTTACACGGGCAGATAGTCCCATATTTTTCCCATCAAGTGATTGGTGGATATGAACTGCCAATCTTGCAATTGGCAGCCTAACACGTACTGGGCAGCACTACTTGGTCTCCTTAACAAAATACATACAAACTCACATCTACAAATAAATACATGTTTGCATATCCTTGAAGTGGTGATGTAAATGATACATGGTTATGTAAGTGGGGGAGAAGGAAACATTATATTTGTAAAATTAGGGTAAATAAGTTATTGATGTAGTTTGCATCTGCCATAGAGGTGTAGCAAGTCCTGTTCTCATGCTGAAATTGTGATATTCATTAGAACTTTAAAATATAAAATCTTACAAATATTTAAGAACACTTACCAATTAAGTGAATTCTTTAGATCAGTTTTCAATTCAGGAATTAGTTTTAATTTCAGAACGACAATGAAGCGGCATAGCTAGAACTTTCAGAAAAAGACACGATTTAATTGGATTTCAGACGGAGGAAACATACACTTAGTAAACTATAAAGTAAACAGATCCTCGGTCCCTGAAATGTAAAAAACACAATGTAGATGTAAAGGAGATATCCAATGTACATCCTATATGCATGTTTTTTGCCAACCCAGTGGTTGCAAAAATAAGCAACGCTGCCCTGTGGGGTGGGGGTCATGATAAAGATCCAGATACCTAAACTGTATCCTGCATGATGGACTATAGTCCAAAAGTTATATCTACTTTTTTCTTCTGGAAAGGAAGTGGTATGCCAAGTAAGTTTGGGAACTTGAAATCTAGCAGAGTTCTCAAACTTTTAAAACAGGGGGCTAGTTTACTGTCCCTCAGACTGTTGGAGAGCAGACTATAATTAAAAAAAAAACAACTATGAACAAATTCACTGGGGGCCCAGGATGAGTCAGCTGCTAAAGAGGACAGGCAGCAGTGGCAAAAACACCCTGCGGCCAGATAAAGTCCTCAGGGGGTTGCATGTGGCCCGCAGGCCCTAGTTTGAGGACTCCTGATCTAGAGCATACATTTTATAGTCTTTTCTTCTTCCAAAGGGGCCCTGGTAGTGCATTAGGGTTAGGGATTGAGCTGTGAACTACAAGGTCAGCAGGTCAAACATTTAAACTCATCAGAAAGATGAGGTGGTCTCTTCGCCTAAAGCTTTTCAACTTCTGTGAAGCTTTGCGGGGCAGTACTAGTCTACTCTAGGGTGGCTACATCTTGGAATCCACTCAGTGATAGTGAGCTTTGAATTTCATCTTTCATTTCACAAACTCAAGTCCCATAAATTATTAACCTTCCAATAAACCTGGTAAGTGACCTTCCAGTAGTAAGGCATCTTTTATAAGTTTGGTATAAGAAGGAATTTTTAATAGGCTAAACAAGTTAATCATGTAATAATCTTATTGGATTAGCATGCCTCTAGGTAGATTGGTAAATGCGACTAAAATCATTCTAGTGCATTTCCAAATGAGGTCTTTGCTCCATGTAATCTCTCAGCCCTGGCTTTGATCACATAGGCTTGACCAAAATAAAAATTAGAAATCCAATGATTCCCCCCATCTCCTGCTTGGTTTAGTTGCCTTAGGGGTGAAAATAATGAGGCTCCAGGGGAGTCTCAGTGTGATGTAGCTTTTTCTCTAATCATAGCAGTACTGGAAAGAATCATTTAATACAAAGAAGAATGCTTCTGTAATGGAAATAATCACCATTCATTAACTGCTTCATAAATTCCTGTGTATAAATTGCTTCAACTAACACATGGCTGTGTTTCAATTTTTTTCCAGATACGCTGTGCTTTTCTTAATTGGCACTGCAAATAATTTTGTTTGTTGACCAGATTTAGTTCAGAAAACAAATTTGTGAAACATAAGGATAAAATGTGGTGCTTAACTCTTCAAAGTAGACTATCAACTACACCTCTAAAGGCACACACACATACACATTACATGACAAAATAAATAACAAATCTCCTACAATTAAGTGCCGATTTTCATCAAAAGTCTTTATCAAAAGAGCAAAAGATAATATATAGCCAGGGAACAAATATTCAGGTACGGCATATTTGACATGGTCTAATCTCTACACTATAAAGAAATCTTTAAAATCTCAACCACAAAGATATCAGCAATCCAATAATAAATGGTCAAAGATATTAGCATACTCTTCATCAAACAGGACATTCATAAAGCCAGTGATCTCATGAAAAGATATTTATGATCATTAGCCATTAGAGAGATACAAATTAAAAGTACAATGATATACCATTTCCCCCCTGCTGAAAAATGAAAATCCTTCATATATGTATGTATGTATGTATGTAGCAGATATCTACTGGAAAAGGCATAAAGAGAAATATGTATGCCATCTATGTTCATGGCAGCACCATGCATAATAGAAAATATGCAAAAAAGTTAAGTGCACACCAACAGAAAAATGAAAAGTAAAATGGGGAAATTAAAATGGTGGAATACTATACACCCAGAAAGAATACTAGTGGCTTCCCAATGTGTGCATGAGAGCATTGTGGTGAATGAACAATGAAAATCATAAAAATAATAAGTACATTCTCACAAGTATAAAATGGTAATGAAGTTGTTGAGAATTTTTAAAAAGTGACTTACAAAACTTCTCTTGTTTACTAGTTGTGGCAGAGCTTCTAATGTCATTTTCTGGTATTTTAAATCCGTTCTATAACATTTGCTTGTGCACACATTTGTCTTCAGCAATCATATCAGGAAGGTGAGTACACAGTGATATGATTTTTTGTTCTTTTATGCCAAATACATGATTCCTTCGACACCTCATGGTACACACAGGCTGGTGTGTTTCTTCCATGTGAGCTTATCGGCTTTCTTCACCACATTTGCCTATGCACAAATTTGTCTTCAATGCTTGTGTTGAGAAGGTGAGCATCATGAAATGGCAATTTAATAGAACAAAGTGTTCTTGGATTGAGGAAGTACTTGAGTAGAGACCCAATGTCAATCTGCTGCCTTAATACTAAACCTATAACTATATGCCCATAGATCTATTTCCCCATCACCATATACAAATATATTTACCTATGTACATGCCTATATTTAGGCCTCTATAAAGGCACGTTACCTCTTATTTCTTTCCTCTATTTCCTTTGTCCCATTATCATTCTCACCTTAATTTGAGTTTCAGTAATTTCTCTCAGTTACATTGCCCTTGATCAAGCAAATGTGGTGAAGAAAGCTGATGCTTCCTGTCCATCAAAAGATATAGAGCCTGGGGTCTTAAAGGGTTGAAGGTAAACAAGTAGCCATCTAGCTCAGAAGCAACAAATCCCACATGGAAAAAGCACACCAGCCTTTGCGACCACGAGGTATCAAAGGGATCAGGTATAACACATCAAAGAACAAAAAATATATCATTGTAAATGAGGGGGAGTGAGGATTTGGGAATCCAAAGCCCATCTATAGGTAATGGGACATTCCTTTAAAGAAGGATCATGGAGAAGAGACAAGGCAGTCAAGGTGCAGTGTAGCAATGTTGAAACATATAACTTTCCTCTAGTTCTGAAATGCTTCCTTCCGCTCGATATCATGATCCCAATTCTGCTTACAAATCCGACAAGACCAGGGGATGTACACTGGTACCGGTAGGAACCAGAAACACTGGGAATTCAGGACAGATGATCCCTTTAGGGCCAGGGATGAGAGTGGAGATACCGGAGGGAGGGAAGGGGGGGTTTGGCCAAAAGGGTGGACCTATTATAAGGATCTACATATAACTTCCTCGCTGGGGGATAGATAACAGAGAAGTGGGTACAAAGAGACATCGGACAGTGTAAGATATGACAAAGTAATAATAGTTTCTAACCTATCAAGGGTTTATGAGGGAGGAGAGAGCAGGGAGTGAGGGGAAAATGAGGACCCGACACCAAGGGTTTAAGTAGAAATCAAATATTTTGAGAATGATGGGAACAACAAATGTACCAATGCGATTGACACAATGGATGGATGGATGGATGGATGGATGGGTGGATGGATGGATGTTCTGTGATAAGAGTTATATGAACTCCCAGTAAAATGATTTAAAACAAAACAAAAATGGCTTTAATCTTGCTGCAACTTGTAATTACAATTCTTTTTTCAATATCTTGAAGCAAATGCCTAGGCCTAGTGAGAATCTTAACGTGACAATTCTATTCTATTATTTCCCTTTTTCTCAATCTCTCTTCTTGCAAACAATATGCAAATTAGCTACGCTTTTCTATTCTTTTTTTTTAGTAGGATACTATTTTGGGAGGGCATCACTGCCTTCTGGTGGTCGTGGGAGCTATCTAGTGCTGCTCCTGAGAGCTGCCATTGGATTTGAACTGCCAAGCTGGTGGGCCACAGTCCGGCACTCAACCACTTATGCCACCGGGGCTCAGCCCACTTTTCTATTCTTAATTAATCCTGTGTTCTAGAAATGTTGCAAATGAATCATCAGTTTGATTGTAATTTCTGATTTTAAATTAATTATAATGAAATTATACTAATTTAACCCTACTCTTAGTACACAAGAGAAAAACCAATGCACAAATGTGATAGAAAACTTTATAATTACCTAAGAAGAACTAAACCTTCCTATAGAAGCATTTACTATTGATTGGGAGAACATCTGAAGAATTTGTCTGTAGAAAGCAGATATCTCTTTAAAAAGAAAGCAGCAAATATGTGGTAGTCTGAAATTTCCTATTATTAGGCAACCTCAAGAGAAAGAGTTTTGAACCAAAGGCCTTGGGCTAACAGCCTTCCTCTTCTTCTCTTAGTAGGGCATTATAGCTTTAAATCCAAAGGAGGGTATCAGTTCCTTTAATCTGCAACAGGTGTACTTAAGTAAAGTCTGATTTATGTATGTTATTTCTTACCTAGATACTACTGATGTGGCCTGTGTAGCATGCTGTCCACCTAGAGAATACAAAATCTAAAGTCCAGGTAGCCTATAGTGTGAGGCCTGGGTCACCAAGAGCTGAAAAGCAGCTCATTTAAAAATGCATGATTCATAAGATAGTAAAACTCACTGTATAACCACTTTAAAATATTTTTAACGGAGTAGAAAATAACAGATTCAATAAATGGATTACTGGGTACGAAGATGCAAATTCTTTAAAAAATAGAATTTTTTACAGATACTGTTCATAGTTTAGAAAATCTACTGCGAAATATTTTCTATGCTTATCTTAAATTACCTTTGTTTTCTTCTTAAGTCTTAAAAACTTAACTCACTAAATTTAGCAAGTTTAAAAACCAGGCTGAATTATAGTCTGTTTACCTACCCTTTGTTTTGCAGGCATGAGAACACAACTGCTTTAGACAGATAGGATAATTGCCCTAGGAAAACTCATAAGTAATATTTTACCTTACTGTTTGAAAGCTACACATCAAAACATTTTGTAGTATTATGAATATGCCCTTTAGGGGGGCAGGCTTTCCTGGAATCCTCTTCAGTTTTCAAAGCCAGTATCAAGCATTGTTCATAATTGTAGTGCTCTGTGTGTGTGGGGAGGGGGTTGGGGGGTGAGTGTGCACCCTTGTCTCTGTGTATAAAAACATTGTTTACGAAGAGGGAGACACGTCCTACAGATCAGAAAAGGAGGCTCACCAATCTCTCTGTCTTCACTAGTTGCAAAGCAGCTACGATGCACACTTCTCATTCCTTTCTACCGGATAGATTACACTATTTATTTTCAGGCAAGTCTCACAAATCCTCTTCCAGAAACCCCTTGCTCAAAAGTTCTTTTCAATAAAATCTATATTTATGTTCTTCTTAAAATATGGCTCATATTGTCCTCTTAGTAGAACTAGAGATAATTTAGTTTGCCAATCAAAACTCAACCCCTTCCCACCCAGGTGACTCTGAGCAGCCCAATTGGACAGGGTAGAAGTAACTGACCCTGGGAGGTTCTGAGACCCTGAAATTTTCAGGGAAATAAAAAGTCTCATCTTTCACCATCGCAACAGCTGGTGACTTCAAACTGTAGACTCTTCAGTTTTTCACCCCAAAATGTAACCACTGGCCACCAAGACTCCTCTAGTTTACCACTAAAAATAATCATGCATTACATATTACATTTTGATATTGTCCAACCCCGCTGAGATGAATTGGCACAGCAGTCCTTTTCTAGCCTCCCTCTTCTAAGGTACCAATGAAAGATGAAGCTGCAGCGAGGCAAGCAACAGTGTCGCGACCAATAAAAGATCATACGGCCAAAGGAAGACATATGAGCACCACGTTGAAAACACGAATTATCCAGCCCCAAACTCAGCTCACTCTCTTTCCTTCATTTGTCTTTTTATAAAGTGGGGACAGTGATGCTAACAAGTCCTTAGGCATAGTTTCTAGGGTGGATGCACAAAACAACAAGAATTCATTGGTGTCGGTCGCAGTTATCTAGATATATTTTAATGAAATTCAGCCTAAATATCCAGGACATATTTTAATTGGTTTGTTGGTTTTTAGAAAGCTACTAAAACAACCTGTCTTTGAAACAACAAATTATAGTATTTCTACCTTTGTCTTATTAGTGTTACTATGGTGACACACCATGCACTGCTGGCATCGTGCTAACTAGTTGGGCTGCTAAAGACAAAGTCAGCAATTTGAAACCACAAAGTGCTCTGTGGGAGAAAGACTGAGCTTTTTACTCTTGTAAAGCATTACAGTCTAGGAAACCCAGAGGGGAGGTTCTGGCTTGTCCTATAGAGTCACTATGAGTCTGCATCTTCTTGATGGCAGTGAGTTTGGTTTGGGCTATGGCAGTACCCTGGTAGAGCTGTTGGGTAAGCCTTGAATTGCTAACCATAAGTGAGCACTTCAAACCTACCTGCTTCTCTGCTCAAGAAAGATGAGCCTATCTGCTCTCAAAGATTTACAGCCTCAGAAATCCCCATATAGGGTGGACTTGATGACAGTGGCCTAAGATGCCAGGCATTTTATATTTGAGTGTTAGAAAAGGAATTCTGAGCAAAAGTACCTTGTTCTTAATTTTTAAAATGATATTGTTAAGATCCATGAGAGGACCTTTGTGTTTGATTATTTACACCAGTTGTTGAACACCTTGTTTCTTTGATTTTTAAGGACATGACATCAAGGTTATTTATATTAGATATTTCTTTTCCAACTACTTATAAGTAAGATTCACTGTATAGTCAATTTATTCTTTGATTTTTAAGGACATAACATCAAGGTTATTTATTTTAGATATTTCTTTTCCAACTAATTATAAGTAAGATTCACTGTATAATCACTTTAAAATAATTTAAAAAGAAAGTTTCATGAAGAAAACAAAACTACCTTAGTTTTAATAAAAGACCAATATTGGGCACTAAAATATAATGGGCAGAGTATTTTCCATAGAGCTTTATTTTTTAGGTCAGTTCATATTTAAGAATATATATTATAGCTGAATTATTTCTCCATGCTTACCTTAAATAACCTTTATTTTCCTTCTTTCTTTTTTACATATCAAGGTTACTTAGCAACTATAGCAGTGATATAGATAATAGAGCTGCCTTGCAGCAAACTTCCATTATATTTATTTTCTGCTATGTTGCATAGCCTTCTATGATGCATAGATTTGCAATGTGGATTATAATAATTAGTTTCTTGAGTTTTAAGTAAGCCCTAGGATCTAGTCCATATACCAATATAGGAAAATATACTACATTGCATGGAGCTTAATATACATATGAATACATAATGAATATGAATCACGGAATTTGGTCTAAACTGAAAATTAAGTAACTATAAATCGGGTAAGTCTAAACTTAGAAAAATTAGAGAATAACATTAGAAAAGCTGAAAATAATGGTTTCTATCTAAATCTAATTCTACTACTCATTGCCAGAGTTAGTTGGTTTCTGTCATCATTATTCCAGAGGCATTGAGCTGAAGAGTTTAGTAGTTTTAGAGAAGGGGGTCTAGTTTAGTTAGGACTGGTTTTTTGTACAGTTATTAAATGTACTTAAACTCACATGAGCAACTGAAATATGATTAACTTATTTTATCTTTGCTATTGTCTAATCCAACACCGAAAGCTTACTCTTCCATCCAGTGTCTTCTATACCTACTCATTACTTAGCAACATCTTGAAGTGCCAATGACCAAGTCATTATATGAAAATCTGCATGATGCAAAAGTGGAGGGTGACCCCATCACATCACATCACATCACATAAGTGCATGACTACATCATTATGGAACTGTTAAATCACATCATCACATAACTGCCAGACCACATCGAATCATGTCCTGGCCATGTTACCACATGATACTAGCCCTCACAGCCAGCATTAAAACTTAGCATTTGTTACTGTCCAATGTATGTCATTAATATGCTAAGTCATTGGTTAGTAATATTTTTACTATATTCATAAATAAAATTGTAAGGAGATAATTGATAAGTAAGGGGTGGTGCACGCATAGCAATATATATTGAGGAGCCTAAAATTAAAGAAGAAGCAAAGGCTAACTTGTTGAACTTCAGAGCCATTTGAGAAAACACATTATTTATTAAATTCTGAAGACCTAGATGATCTAGCTGGAGCTATGGGATTAAGTGGCATAGATGTCATGTACAGTATTGATATGCAGAAAAGCAAGGAACTCTTGGACCCAGTTAGATCACCCCCATTTTGTGAAAATAAATAGCACACACAATTTCTTTTCAATATATTATCATTGGCTGCATACATCCAAGGCAGCTATAGAAGCCAGAGTATTTGTCCCGAGTATGAGCTAGAAAGATGACCATAACAGCTTAAACAATCTTAGAAATCCACATACTATTTCAATACTCCTTTACACAATCCCCTCTTGTACTTGGTAAAAATTACTTTCCTCTAAGCATGGCAAAAATGATTACTTGCATCTGCCCATATGTTTGAAGAGGAAGGACATACAAAAATATCTGTTTGATTGCTAAGCATTGTAAATAATGGACATGCTTCAATATAAAAGACTGCCAGGGACAAGTCCTATGACTTCTTTTTCTTTCTTAACCCTCTTCCTTTTTTGAAGGTGTCTAAAGTAAGACTATTAATGGCTTTTCCTCCTTGAAGGCATGCCTGATCTGTGCTCCTTTTTAGCTTAAAATAAATCCTTTCAATAAGAGGTTTATGCAATAGGTTTGGAAGTACTTTGAGAACATATTTTAAGGTTATTTAAAATCAATGACTAATCACTCTAATTCTAAATGGCAAGTGCTCCAATCTACATTTACACCTCACCCACACATTCTGACTTAAAATCTTTTTCTTTAGTTCTTAGAGATGCTTCCCTCATGGGAATCCACCCTCTAAAGGACCAGAATTCCTGCACTACACTATTTTAAAGATGTGTATTTATGGCTGGACTTAAATTAAGATGGGTGGGTGTACAAGCTGAAACAGTTTTGATGGTGTAAAGATGGATTTTTTCATTTGTGCTAATAAATAAATTTCAGACCAGATATTTACTTCTTAGATGCACTGTCATTTTATAGTGTGATTGCAATTCACTTTTCTCATAGTGATCAAAATAGTAAGGTCATCATGAAAATTAATAATGAGAATGATGTGCTTTAGCTACAGTATTTCAAAAAGATGCACTTCCATGAACTATATACTTGAGATCTACAAAGCAAAATGGAAGAGGAATCATGTAGCCACAATTTCCCCTTGAACTTATTCAGATATCTCATGTAGTGCTACATATTTTGTTTGTGTATGGGTTTTTTTGCATCACTGCCCTCTGGTGGTTGTGGGAGTTACCCAACGCTGCTCCTGAGAGCCGCCACTGGATTTGAACCGCCAAGCCCACGGGCCACAGTCCCACACTCAACCACTTACGCCACTGGGCTCAGTCAGTGCTGCATATTTTGAGTCAAATATTAACCTATATCTTAATACATGTGCTCTGTCTATATATGTTATATAAACTTATAGCTATATCCTCCAAAAAAGAAAAATCACCCAAACCCACTGACATAGAGTAGATTCCAATTCAAATCGAACCTATAAGTGATGAAGTTCTTATGGGAGCAAAGAACCTCAGTTCTCTCAAAAAAAGGCTACTAGATTTGACCCATCCATTTTGTGGTAAGCAGAACAATTTTTATTTTATTGCTCCACCAGGGCTCCACATAGGTATATCAGGGCATGAAAATACAGTTCAAATATAAAGATACATATGATGTAAAGCACTATTATAGTTTCCATTGTCTATTCGTATATACGTATATGACAAAGGATGCGGCTTTCTGTGCTTCTAAAGATTTACATTCTAAAAACTTACAGGGACTGTGTGTCCTACCGGGTCATCATGAGTTAATATCAACTTAATGTCAGTGATTACTATATATGTAGAACTATTTTGCCTTTCTGACACCATTGTCTACCAAGAGATTTCTTAATTAAGTATGCTTATATAGTTAAGATGCCATTATAAAAATTAATGACAATCTCATCAATTATTGGCTGGATTTTATCTGAAAACTTAATCTAGGAACTCTAGTCACACACATAATTGGCTAATAATATTTTAGTGTTCTCTCAGCTTTTGGAATATTACTTTAAATTGATGTACATTTTAGTACATTAAAGTTGTTTCATTGGAGAGAAACACTTCTTAAATCTAATACTAGCTGATCTTTGTCCTAGTACTCAACTGTTCGTCATTCCTTTTCTGTCTGCTGATTGAAATCATGATGTTCGAAAGAATTGAATGGCAAATTATTGGATAGCGCATGCATCAGGCAAGCCAGTATGACCCAGGACATTGAATGAACTGGACTTATTACCATCAAGAATGCCGGTTTCAATTTTCCTTATATGAGACATCACCAGTGAAAATTTAGTTTTTCTTCTTTAAAGTTCTATTTAAAGAGAATGAAATAAAAGGTGATTTGGATTGTTTCCAGACTTTCCTAACCTAAGGGCCATGAATCAGTTGAATCTCCGGGCTACAAAAATTTCCATGAAATGTTTTAAAACTTCTTATTGTAAATGTAAAATTTGTACATCAGAGTAGCACCTTTATCTTCAACACCCATGGAGTTATTTTCCTGATACACTGCTTACCATGTCAAGCAGTTCTTTAGGGGCATTTTGATCAGTATTTCCTGCTGAATAACACTAGAAAACATTTGCTATCAAATTTATGGCATTAATATATATTAGAGAGCTTCATGAAACTCCTGGAAGATTCCATTATCCTTTAATTCCATATTTTTCAACAAACTTTTTGAAGTCTCTTTTGCATTTCACTCTTTTAATGCACTGAGTTGAAAGTGTACTTATGTGCAATAGACTGTGTCTTGTGCTGATAATAGCTTGCATTTCTTAAATAGTTTCTATAAACCCAGAATAGTTCTAAAGCGCCTTCCCTGCATTTGTCATTGTCTCTAATGACAATCTTTAAGAAGAAGTTCTGTTGGTGTGCTCCTTTAAAAAATTAAGAAACAGTGGTAGAACTTGCATACCTTCTAAGTGGCTAGGTAATGTGAGTTGTCCTCATTAGCAGTTTACTACAGAAAGTCTATTTAAAGGCTGCTACAGCAAAGTGTGGTGAAGAAAGTAGATAGCCCCCAGCTATCAATTGGAATAGTGTCTGGGTTCTTAAAGGCTTGTATAGAAACAAGCAACCATCTAAGTAAGAAGTCAACTAAGTCCACAAAGAAGAAATGCACCAGCTCATGTGATCCAAAGATGAGAATTACAAAATTCGCATATGGTGAAGAGAAATGTAGCGGAACTAAAATTATGAACACCCAATTGTTGAAGGTCATGGAAGACAGCAGGATCCTAAAACACATCTGCAGAGCATCTCATCAGACTGAGATGCTGGCAGATCCACTGTAGCCAAAGGCAAAAGTCGTGCACAGCCTTACTCTCTGGCAAAGACCATTGTAATCTTGATTATACTTGGTCAAACTTGAACACAATACTTGGTCAATTAATCTCCCTATAAACATGGCCTGAATTTGCACTGGGTGCAAATGTCTCTTAGTTGTTCCATCACAGAAATTGCTTCCCTGGTTTTCTGAATGATGATGGGGGTCTTCTCCTTCATATGTATTATTTGCACTTTTGTCTTATACTACAGTGATCTTATCCCTAGCACCTTAGTGTGATTTGTTCTTTTATAGCTTTCTGTTCAGTATCCCAGCTGTGAAGCACAGAAGGCATGATGCAGAATGATAATAATTAATACAAGGGTGTATAAGGAATGTGGCAGGAGGGGTCTGGGGGGGAGTTGCAGACAGTTGATAGTAAATAATGAAGGCAGTAGGAGGGAGGGAGCACTAGAACTGACTGTGAATGTACAACTCATTTTAAAGGTGATTTAACTATTGGGGTGGGAATGCTCTAAAATGAATGTAGCAGTAATTGCACAATTCCCCTTGATATAATTGAGCTATTCAATGGTATGGTATGCAAGCTATGCACCAATAAAACTGTTGGGGGAAACAAGAACATAAGGCGATGTCATTTTCATATTTTATTTTTATTGATTTTTCCTCCAATCTTGATGTTGCTGCCTTCATATAATCCAGCTTCTTGGATTATGTGCTAAATGTGCAGATTGAATGCATAGGGTGAAAAAATGTAATCCAGATGCCTACTTTTCCTGGGTTTAAACTATGAAATGTCCCCTTGTTCTATGTCAACAATTGTCTTTGGTTCTATTTAAAAGCTTCTATCTATGTGGGCACAATTCAATTTTCTGGAATTACCATTTTTACAATATAATTCAGGATTTGAAATAATCCACTAGGAGAATGCTTTTGCATAGTCAATAAAACACAGTTAAACATCAAAAACAAAGTAAAGTCTCCTATTTGTATGCTCCCGAAAGCATTAATTTTTTTAGTCATCCTTTTTTTGGTTTATTCTTTACACCTTATTTAAATATGATACTGGGCATTGGACACAAGAAAACTAAAAAACTAAACTCACTGCCATTGAGTCCATTCTGATTCACAGAAAGCCTACAGGACAGGGCCGTACTGCTTCGATGGGTTTCTGAGAGTGTCACTCATTATGGGACTAGAAACCTCAGCTTTCTCCTGCCAAGCAGTCACAGCCTAACTTGTATCCACTAAGCCACCACAGCTCCTTCTTGACCACAAGAAGCATATGTATTTAAAGAGGTATGTAGTTAAAGGGGGATTGATTGTTTTCTTCTTTTGAGTCCACTATTCAAAAACACTTCCCACTGCCATTGAGTGGAATCTGATTCACAGCAGCCCTATATGACACTGTAAATCTATATGGGAGCAGACACCTCATCTTTTTCTAATGGAGCTGTTGGTGGCTTTGAACTGCCAATGATGCGGATCACAACTCAACACGTAACCACTGCAACACAAGGGTAGGTTGTCCTTTTTAATCAATGGGCTAAGAATTGCCTTGAGTTTGTAGCATTTAGACAACTGTTGAATTAATGTTTAGCTTTTCCTGCCAAAGGTCATAAAATATTTCAAACATGTTTGGGTGATTAGGTCATTAGAATTACTATATTGCAGTCGTTGATTTTGCATGCACAGTGTGATCTGAAGCATAGCCATTATTTATACCTGGGCATCCATAAACCCCAACCCACTTTTATAGATTCCATTCTGTCCTAATGTAGAATTTCCATTGCTGTAAATCTTTACAGAAACAGATAGCTTCAGTTTCCTCCCGTAGAGCATCTAGTGGATTTGAACCTTCCCTTTCTTTTATCTGTACAAGGTCTACCTGACAATGACACCAGTTCATAAGATAGTTGTTTTAGAGTACATAAGAGACTGCAATCTCAAATATAGTTAAGGAGGACATTTAATAGGCGTTTTTATTAATTTGTATTGGGAGATCTTACAGATAATATAACAATCCATATTTCAAATAGATCATGTATCATTGTACAATTACTGTCACCATCAGTTTCAGAGCATTTTTTTTCTTCTGGAACTTTGATATCAGCTCACTCCCCTTTATGCCCCCATTCTACCCCCAGGAAGCTTTATTGCTATATTGTTTATTATTGTTGTTGCTGTTTTTATCTTTTGCCATATCTTACACCATCCAATGTATCTACAATTCTGTTGTTTGTCCTCCTTGAGTGAGGTTATACATTCATCATTGCTATCAGCTCTTCTTCTGTCCTACCCACCATCTCCTCCCATACCCTCTGGGAATCATTGGCCCCATTACTGTTTCTGAAGCGTTATCTATTTTGGCTTTCATACATCAAAAGGTCTTGATTACATAAAAGAACATACACAAGATTAATGAGGTAAGACAAAGACCATAATAGTAAGGTGAAGAAATAACGAAAGAACTAGCGGATACTTATGTGCTTCACTAGTGATAGACTGCAAGCTGGATGTATCATCCCTTCTGAGTGACCCTTCTCTGAAGTACAACCAATTATCTTACAGGTGTATTTTGAGTCTCCACTTTGTCCGTGCTCCTTCACACCAATTTGGTTGCTTGTTTTTGAACTTCTGATACCTCTTCCTATCATCACTTCATGTTCACACAGGCTGGTAGTCTTTGATGCTTCCCTGCTAGATGGTCACTTGTTTAACTCCAAGTCTTTAAGAACTTAGACACTATGTATTTTAATAGTGTGGCACCATCAACTTTTGTTTAAACCACATTTGTTTATTCACCCAATTTGTCTTCAGTTATCGTGTCTGGAAGGAGAGTACCATACAAGGCCATATTATTCGGACAAGCTGTTCTTGTACTGAGGTAAGATTTAAGTAGAGGCCAAAAATCCATCTGCTTCCTTATGATATTTGCATACACACAGACAAATCTACCTATATTTATATATATATATATATATCTACATTTATACCTATATAAATTTATTCCTTTATACTTCTTTTTCTTTCCTCTTGCCCCACTATCATATTTACCTATCATTTACCTCTCATTATTTCCTCTTGGATGGATACATTTCTATTTGATCAAATATGACCAGGAACACTATGCCCTCCTTACCAGAAATTTTAGAAGCCTTGCTATTCTCTTGCCCTGTCGTTATTGGTTTAACAAGTCTTCAGCGAGGCAAAAACAAAGACACATCATCATCAAATGAATGCTGCCATTAGTAGGAGGCCAAAATGACATCTCAGCATTCACAGACAGGATGCTAGTTACAAAACGCATGGAACAAAGGAAACCCTTGCAATTTCTTGATTGGTGCCAGACTGATGTTGCAGTTACAGGTCAGACTACAGGCATAACCATGGAGTTGTTACTTTTTTCCCTTTCTATAAATGGCAATCTGATGAAGGCTGTCAGGACAACACTGATAAGCATGACTCATGACTATGTGACACTCCCGCATCCCCAACACTGTCCATCAAGAACACATTTAGGCAATCCCCTTAGGATAAACTACCTCTCCCTGAACTGGCTGGACAAGGGTGGAAGTAATCCACTTTCCAAAGCACTCTACCTGAGTTCAAGATTGTTTTCATTCCTACTTAATAATCAGAAAGCATTTTGTGGAGGTTTAATCTACACAGGGACTCTGCAAATGGATATTGGTCTTTCACTGACATCCATAGATTTCTGCAAATGATATGAAGATTACATTAGTTTTCAGAATTAAACTCTAATGCACAATACAAATAATATATTCAGGGATAATAACTATTTCTTCAGAAATAGAAGCAGTTGTATTCTTTGACACGTTTGAGAATGAGCCTCCAGTAAGGTGTTTTCAGATCTTCCTTAATCATTGTCCAGGTTTCGCATGCATATGGAATTAAAACCGAAAGTCAAACGCACTGCCATAGTATTGATAGTGAATCACTGTGCTCCTCACAGGACAGGGTAGAACCACTCTATGAATTTCCTAGCCTAACACTTGAGGGAAATTGAAAGTCCCTTCTTTCTCCCACTGACTTGGAATTATGTCACAAGTTAGACTTCAAGTTACCATCTTTGCTTTTTATCAATTTGAAGAGAACCTTTGCAGCTAAATTGCATGCAAAGCCAAAATGGAAGAAAGAAATTAAACACTTTGCACTCAGTAGTCTTAAATCTTACTATTCTTATTACAGAATATATGGAATTCTGTTGCAGAACATGAAATTTTTTTGAAATGTTTAAAAATTAAATCGAAAAAAATATGAGGAAAGGCCCTTATCTTTTCTTATGTGAAAAAGTGCGGAAGTCTGACCATGGTTATAAATGAGTGTTAAAGTAGCATTTGAATTTTCCCATTTTAAAAACTTTTCCCTTTTTTAACTTCTATGTAATGAGAATGGAAAATATTTGTAAGTATTAGAAATATAATATTTTTAAACTTTGGAAATAATCTCAGACAGTGAAAGATTTCTCAAAAACTTCTACTCCCATATCTGAAATTTTGCATGGTTAAATCTACTTCTCAAAATACATTAATCATTAACCTATTCATGCTATTTTTAATAAGAAAAGTCCTCTAGCCACTGCTTCAAGGCTACATTTGATGAGTCTTTGAACTTCCCGCTTGTTCCGGAGAATAGGGAGAACAGCTCCATTCTCAGCAGGGATCGTTTTTTCAAACACAGTGTGCCGCAGGCCAGCAGAACAAATGCGTTTGCTGGTTAAATGAGGCCAGACTCTGCAACTACCGCTCACAAAAGAGCTTAACCTAAACCTTCCCATCCATTTCATAGGTTTTTCTAGGCTATTTCCACTGAGAAAATTCTTATCAGAATACAAATGAGAGACAGAGGGTTCACTCTATCCATTGTCTACAACTGTGTTGCTATGGCAACAATGACAGCATCCATGCTAGAATGTGTAATACTCGAGAATTACCTTTTCTCATGGTAGATTTTTTTTAATGGAAACTATAGACTTCATAGTAGTGATTTTTAGAGTGATTGCCTTTCATGTTTCCCCCTTCTAAATCTGCAGTAAAGATTCACTGCCTCAAGCCCATTCCGAGTCATAGTGACTCTATATTTGATTTCCATGGCTAAGAATCTTTATGGGAGCAGATGGTCTCAGCGTTCTCCCCCAGAGTGGCTGGTGGGATTGAACAGCTGGTCTTGCAATCAGTAGCACAAAAAGCTAAAAATTTATCTTCTGTGGGAGGTTGCTGGAGGGAGTGAGGGAAAGATGAACTGATACCAAGGGATCAAGTACAAAGAAAATCTTTTGGAAATGATAATGGAAACATATGTACAAATGTGCTCGATGCTATTGAGGTATGGATTGTTATAAGGCCTATAAGAGTCCCCAATAGAATGACTTATTAAAACAAAAGAAATTATTTTGTGCCACATCTTTACTTACCTATTTCTCCATTTCAGATAGCTTCTTATTTTGTCTTTGCTCATATTATCCCAAATATTTTGAATACTACTATGCAGTTTAGTGCTCCAAAGTCTGAAAATGGCATGAAGTAATGAGAGGTGATACTTTATATAACATAAGTGTTTGCATTTAAGCATCTCAAAGTTCCCTTTAAGGATGTGGAACAGTAACTCCACCCACTTCACAGTGGGATGATTAAGTTATGTGGAGGTGTTTTGCCTAAGGTCACATGTGAATTAAAAGAGGAGTACGTTCTGAGTCCATGTTGCCTTATTAACACACTCTGCTGTGTACCCAATAGGTTTATTGATACTATATTCATTATTGGAGTTCATTTCACAAATTCACATATTTCACAATGAATCCTGAGTACTAAATCATATTTGTCTAAACTTCAAAGAATATGCAACTATAGTTAGCTCTCCCAGAAATAAAGTTGGCAGGCATCGTGTCAGTTGTTCCTCTCTAATTCTACATGATGTCTACAAGACAAACTAACTAAAGGTTTTGTAAATATTGCATTATCATTTTCTTCATCACAGATGTATTGTAAGTAACCTAGTGGCTTATATATGAGAAAAGCTTGCATATTCAGCAGCAAATATTCATTCTTAATTATTATATGTGTGGCTTGCCAGATAAAGGGTTGCCAAACATGCAATCGAGGTGTAAATATTCTTTGCTATAAAATGTATACTAGAGCAACCACACAATCCAAGGTTGATCAATTGGAATATTATGGCTAATTTTTGGAACATTATGGACACTATTTTTTTTAATTCAACATTTATGGTTCTCAATATTTCTAGTGCCGGATTCTTCTGTTCTGTCATTTTTTTTCAGAGATCCTATTTGCTATTTACTGCAGTAAACGAATCCCAAGGAATACTAAAAAGGCAATCAGTCTATATGCATAATTTCTTAAGAGTGGAAAGGAACCTTAGGAAGGGAAGAGTCTGGTATTTTTTCCCTTGATTGTGTTGTACTTAGCATAAAGTGTGCTGATGGAAAAGTTATTGATGCTATATCTTTTTCTCTAACATTTCCAAGTAAGGCATCTTTGGCATTTTAGTGACCCCTTTTATTTCCCAGGGTCTTATTTAGTATACTGACATAATGACTCACCCATAAATATTTACTGACCTGAAACAGTGGCTGTCCTTGCCCAAGGTGCCAAGCATAGGAATAGTTTAAGTGCTGGCATCTTGATCATTTCATTCAACACAAATCCACAAGAAAATAATAGCATTTTCAAAAAAATGCATCATGAAGATGTTTTAATTTTTTCTCAGGTCTTTTTGGAAACCATATCTAATATTAAATAGTGAGCTAAAGATCAACCTGAAAATTGCTTGCTTGTAATCATACAGTTTGTCCATGAGTGCCTAACACACTTAGAACCAAAACAGTAAATATGAGACCGATTAACTTCACAAAGTGATTATACCTCAAAGATCTCTTTTCAACCTTCAGAGTTCCACTAATCTTGTAATAAATCACTTTGCGTTGCCTATAGCCAATATGAAAAGCATGTGTTCCCCTTTACCATTCTGAGTTAAAATCCCCCTTCAAAAAGGAATATATATTCTACTCTTAGTTATGTTGAGAAATCCATTTGCTATGTAGGTACACATTTCTACTAGAAAATAAAATTGAATCTGCAGGAGAAATGATTTTTGAAATGCAAATTTCTTTCACATATGGATTTATTATTTGCCAAAAGACTTGCTCATGAGAGCTTTGGTGTAGGAACTGTGTAGTCACATCTTCGAAAATAGGGGCTGAATTAGTGATTACTGCCCTATGGTACTCTGAGGAGTCCCTAAGTGGAAAAAAATGGTGAAGGTGGGAACTACGGAAAGTTGGTGGTTCGAATCCATCAAGAGGCCCCTGGAAAATCAGGTCTAGCTATCTGTTTCTGAAAGTTCACAGTCTTGACAACCCTATGGAGGAGTTCTCTGCACACATTTGATGTGGCTACTGCTGTAGTTTTGTGTTGGGCTGCTAACCCAAAGAGTCTGCAGTTCGAAACCAACCACTAGCTGCACTGCAGGAGAAAAGGGAGTTTTTCTCCTCCAGCGAAGATTTTCTTTCTCTCAGAAAACTACAGAGGCAGTCCTACTCTAACCTACAAGCTCGCCATGAGTGAATATGGACTTGACGGCATGGCGTTTGGTTGGCTATAGGGTCCCCATGAGTCAGAACTAACAATATTGAGCTAACAACAATATTGAGACACACCGGGTTTGGTTATTTGCTTGCTTGCTTTTACTTCTTAAACTAGGAATGAATATGATGTCTGTAAGGGACTCTCTCTCCGCTCTTCCCATAGAAAACATCAAGAGGCTGCTCTGGAATGATAAGTTTTTGAGCTAAAACATTGTCTTCAGATAGCAGGTGGCCCGAGTGGGTGGGTGTGAATTTCAAGGGATAGAGGAAGAGGGAGATTTGCTTATTTGAAATCCTTCTCTAGTTTCAGTGTTTTAACTCCTTAATTAATTCAAATCTCAAGAAATTATGACTAATTTCCTGTCTGCTGGAAAAAAAGGCTTAAAGACATAGAGGTTCACGACCTGCTCAAGAAACATACCGTGAACGCATGTTTGCTCCGCCCTTGCAGAGAAAGTGTTGCGGTGGTGGGGATGAGAAACTGAAACACCTCAGGTTCATTATGTGCTTGATTTTGAGCTAATGTTTGGTTATTCCACATTCAGAAACATTTTATTATTCTCAAATTTCCTCTATTGCCTACATTCAGTTATTTGAGCCCTTTTGGGGCCATGATGCATGATTCTGAGAAACTTGGCTTTAAATCGTAATGCTCTCCAATTTCTGGAGCATTCTAAAGGGCTATGGGATCATTCAGTGCTGCCTTGAAATAATGCCATTTTACAATATTTTTCTTTGAACCAGAAGGCCTGTTCATTCTCCTCTCCCTTTTTCCTGTGTGTTGAATTTTGTTTGGATCTTAGAATAAATTAAGGTAAATCAGCTCTGGTGAGAGGGGGGTATAATCAAAATGACCCTTTCTTTGAGCCTGACCAATTACTGATTGATTAAACAGTACGTGCTTGAAAATCTATCTTAAGACTGAGTATTTGGTCACACATGTGTGCTTTTCAATGTTTATAGAAAGCAAACTTCAGAGAAGCCAAATAAACCCATCTCACATTTTTCTTTGACCTCCCCACCTGTATTCTTATTTACATGATACAAATTGGAATGGAAAAAAATGTAAGACAAATAAATGCTGCTGATAATTTATTAGTGGGGAAAAGACAAAGTGGGACCAGAAGTCTGTAGCAGTCAGACCGTGTAAAGAGTAGAGTCTCAATGTTACCTGGATAATTTACAGCTGCATGTCTTTTTTTAAACCACACTGCCATGCTTCATTTTACCTGTCAGAATCAGAATGTATTAGAACTTCCAAAGGGAAAGTGATCTTCGAAGATCCTCAAAAGAGAATACCCAAGGAGAATATAATTTCCTCAGCATCGAAGCTAGTTCATATTTATAATTGTTGTTTTTGAGTTGCTAACTCTAAGAGCTTGCAGAGTTTGTAGGCATAATAGCGGCTTATTTGGGTTAGGTGTTATCCAATCAGTTCCAACTCAAAGAACCGCTTAGCCTGGTCGTGCACCCTCCATACAAAAATGTTTGGGTATTTTTGGCTCCTGCTTGGAGCCACTCGTACTCATCTTCCTCTGTTCTGTTGACCCTCTTGTCCTTTTTCAGGGACTAGTCTCTTCTGATAACATGTTTAAAGTAGATGAGACTAAATCTTGCCACCCTCACTTCTAAAGAATATTCTGGCTGTTCCTTTTCCAAGACAGATTTTTTGTTGTTGCTATTGTTGTTGTTTTTATCAGTGGGTGGATCTTTCAATATTCTTCACGAGCATCACAATTCATATGTACCTATTCCCCCTTAGTCTTCCTTATTCATTGTCCAACCTTCACATGCATATAACATAGTTGAAAATGCCATGGTCAGGTGCACCTAATTCCTCAAGTAACATCCTTGCCTTTCTTTTCTTTTTTAAAATACTTTTATTAATTGTGATATTTTGTTTAATAAAGGTTTTTTATTTTTACATATATTAACATTTTATTAAATGTTTTTTTTCCGGGGGGGGGGGGCTCTTACATCTCTTACCACAATCTCAACATTCATCCAGTGTGTCAAGCACATTTGCACATGTGCCGCCATCATCATTTTCTAAGCATTCGCTTCCCGTTTGAGTCCCTGATATCAGCTCCCTATTTCTCCCCCCTCTCTCATGAACTCTTGACAAGTTATAGAATATTTTTCCATATATTATATTGTCCTTTATTGCCCCTCCCCCAGTTTTCAGTTATCTGTCACTCTGGGAGGGATTTCTAATTGATCCATAAAATTGATTCCCCCTTTCTCCCTCACACCCCACGCCCATACCCTGGTATCTGTACTCTCTTTGTTGACCCTGAGGGATATCTATCCTGGATTCCCTATGTTGCGGGATCTTATTCATAACAGTGTGCATGCTCTGCTCTAATCTGATTTGTAAGGGAGGATGAAGTCATGTGGGGAGAAGAAAGCACTAAAGAATCAGAGGAAATTGTGTGTTTCATCGGTGCACTGCTGTACCCTAAGGTGGCTCATTTTTCCCTGTGACCCCTCTGTAGAATACCTCTACAGAGGTGCTCAGTTGTCTACAGATGAGCCTTGGGTCTGTCCACTCCATGCTACCCCCCATGGATATGATTTTGTTCTGGACTTAGAGTTTTAACACCTGATCCCATAAACACCTCATGATCACACAGGCTCACGTGCCTCTTCCATGTGGGCTTGGTTGCTTCTCAGCTAAATGGTTGCTTGAAGACAAATCTAAGTTCAGAACAAAATCATATTCCAGATGCTATATCTTTGGAGAGTTGGGCACTATCAGCTTTTTTCACCACATCACCCATTTTGTCTTTAACAATCATAACTGCAAGGTGAGCATCACAGAATGGTGGATTCTTAGGACAAAGTGTTCTTGTGTCAAGAGGGGAATGCAACTATTATAGCACATGTTAGTAAATAAGGTGGCAGGTGGTCATTGAGCCTCAACTCAAGTACATCCTCAACAGAAGGCATCCTACACTCTTGTCTCCATTGATTTTAGTTCACTTGTTGTTCCTTTGTCCCTGAGTTGACCCCCCCACCACCACTTCCTTTCTCCAACCTCCCCTTCTCCTGTATCCCGTGGAACCATTGGTCCCATTCTTTTCATCTCTGAATTATTTATCCCACCTACTTTATCTAGATAGACACAAAGAGACATTAATAACTGCAAAAAGCTGGCAAAGCCAAATAAAACAACAAATAAAGCCAGGAACAATAAAACAATAACAACACCAATAACAACACCACCAACAACAAAAAGAAAGTCAGTGACAAAATTAGAAAATAGTTCAGGGTCTGTTTATTGGCTTAACATCCATGCTTTTCAGCACTGTAAAGACACCTTGTGCAGCAGATTTACTCGGTGCAATGCATTGTTTAATCTCTTGACTGTTGTTTTGGTGAGCAATGATTATATATCCTTCACAATTTGATGAAATCATAAGATAATTTGAAATTCTTTTTGACAATTTAAAGGAATCTTAAAAACAATTAAGAAGAGACTTGCCCAAGTATGCAAAAGCAGAATTGAATCAGAGCTCCGAATTCAGTGCTTTTCCCACCATGCACCAGTGAATCTCTTCAATGACTTAATGTTACCTTTTAATTAGTAACATTTCCCTTTGTAGAGTAATGTTCTCTTACTTATAAACATATAAGGGTTGCTATGAGTTGGAATCAGTTCCATGGCAGTGAATTTGATTGCAAATTCTACAACTGACAATACTACTTACTTTTGCGATCAGAACACTGTTTGCTTACAAATTCCTTCAGTAAATTTAGAACTATTTGTGGAGAAAATAACTAACATTAGGTAGCATATTAACAAAAACATATTGTCCTCTTGAGTAGGTGGAAAACCACTTCTCAAAGCCAAGGACTTTCTTCGTTATCTTGCCAAGAATGAAAGCTAAAGAAAATAATCTCCGGGGGGATGGGGTGTGTGTGAATTGCAGTACAAAATTAATTGGTAGGTTAAATTCTATGGAGATTAACAGCAGTTAATTAAGCAAGTATTATGTAAAACAAAAACAGACATGTTCAGTGACTCTTCATTTAAAGAAACATTTGAAACCCTGCGTGGTGAGAGTGGTTAAAATACTTGACTATTAAGCAAAAAACCATAGAGTGATTAAATTTACTCAGAGTGGTCCTGAAATAAAGTAAGGCCGCTTGGTCTACTTCCAAAAAATCAGCCTTTGGCAATCCTATGACTGTCAGACAAGAGGTACTATGAGTTAGAGATATCACAAAGACAATTGATTTTAACTTTTTTTTGGTAACAAAAATTTCATAGCTCTCTGTATCCAAACTCTCCCAAGTTTTGTATTTTTAAGTTTACCGCTTTCCATAGAAAACTGCTAGTATTGCCTTCTGCAGGTAAAATACTTTTAATGCAGATCCTGGTGTCCATACCAAAAACTCCACTCATTGCCATTGAGTCAATTCCCACTTAAGCAACACTATAGGACAGAGTAGAACTGCCACTGTGGGTTTCTGAGACTGTAAATGTTTACAAGAGAAGAAAGCTCCATCTTTCTCCATTGGTGCCCATACAATATGGTCAATTAATTTTGATGCTGGAAATGAAAGTATTACATTACATGAAAAAAATCTGAAAAATGTTCTGCTGTGCAGCGTTTTCCTGGTTGGCATTTTCCTGCTAGGGGAACATCCAGAAACTTGCTCTAAGTTAGTGCACCCAGTGGCATCACCTGGGAAGGTTCTCTGATCGCAGCAAATTTTTTTTTTTTGTGAAAGCACTTTAACTCAAATCTCATTTTTTTTTGTGAAGGCTGATTGAAAGATAACAGCATGCTGCTGTGAAATTTTGCTTCCTGAGTGCGAAAAAATGCCACAGAAATGTTGTGATGCTCACAAGGACAGCGCTATGGGAAAAACTCAAGTGTTCAAGTGGTTTCCTAATTTCAAAAAACGTGAAATGTCAAATGATCAAAAACTTCATTCTGGAAAGTCCATCACTTTCACAAATGGATGAAAATGTTGACTCTTAGTGATGTGCATTTTGTTCCACCAAGTCAGACCGTTAATCAAGCTTCCTATGTAGAGGCTCTGAAAAGTTTGCATAGCAGTGTGTGACAAAAATGACCTAGTTTGTGGCAGACGGGGGACTTGTCATGTCACCATGACAATGCACCTGCTCATGCAGCCATCTCGGTGCACCCATTTTTGTTTTAGTCTTTTGGCAAAAAACAGCATCCCTCTCTTGCCCCACACATCTGCCTCACCTGACCCGTGACAAGCTGGTTTAACACAGTAGCTGCAACCATGGGCTCAAACATGGAGATTAGTGTAAAGCTGGAATCGAATCAGGCCGAGATCATTCGATAGCTCATAGGGTCACCATAAATCAGAACCAAACAACTTGATGGCACCTAAGGACAAGACTTAATCTATGTTCAAAATGCTTGCGTTCTGAGAATTATCTTTTGAAGATATAGTCTCTGTACCAAGTAATCAAATTGCTAAGGCACATTCCTTTCTCTGAAAAAAAAAAGAGATTCACTGGCAGTATTAAAATATATTTAATTCATTAAAAATGAAGGTGGATGACATAGGCAAGAAACCTTATATTGAACACCACTTGAGATAGATTATGTAAAAATGTTAAGCTAGTTGGTTGTTATTATATTTCTACAGATTTAGTGGAGCTTTTTAGGAATCAAATTTATCTTAGAATTTCACTGAAATACCCTGTTATTTTTATATCAAGGAGCTCTGGTGGCATATTGGTCAGGTCACTTTGTAAAAGTGACCATTTTGAGTATGGTAAAGGAACACACAGTGTTTCTAGGATACAGAAGGTCTTCTAAGTTGGAACTGACTACGGCCCCTAAACAATGAACCAACAGCAAAGAACTGAGTGAGGCATACATTATTCCCTAAAAATTTTGGACTGGGAGTTAAAGTGGTTGGACAGGAGTGTATATATTCACTTGACAAGAGACATTAAATATATTGAAATGAAGTGTTCCCTTTTTGTTCTTGTTTTTGTTTTCTAAAATAAAACAACGTATGATTTGGAGTTCTCTGTCATTTTTTTTTACTTAGAAGCCAGATATGAAATAATACCAAAAGTCTGTTTTATTTCACAAACATACAATTTATAAAGTTACTTTTACTCAGTAGTTCCCTTTTTCCCTCAGATCACTCATGGAAGAGGGAGTTACTTTCCTAATGAGAAAACATAATTTCCACTTCCATAGAGACTATTTAAAAACACACTAAGAATAAGTTCAAATGCTTTTTGGCATATAAAGTATAGCAGCTTTTATTTTCTTTTTTTGTCAAAAATACCAAATTTATGAAAATGGGAACGGAAGTGGGAGGATTGAATTTTTCCTCACTATGGTACTTTAAAAATACATCTTTCTGGGAAGAAGATTAAAACAGAGTATCATGTAAAAATTAAGCATGCTACCAATTAATTTTTTGTTTAATGTCTAAAATCATTTTTATCAAAAACTTTCTTTAAAAGTTGCCTCTCTATCTAGACAGATAAACTATGGAGCCCTGGTGGGTCATGATCAAAATGAGTTTAAAACCACCAGAAGCTCCATGGGAGAAAGACTGAGCTTTCTACTCCCTGTAACAACTGTAGCCTAGGAGACCCACATAAAGCTGCTAGGAGTCAGCATTGATTTGATGGCAGTGATATAGTTTAAATAGATGAAACACTTATATGAAGAGATATCGTATATGGACACAATATTTTCTTTGATGCACTGAAAGAAAGCTAGATGTGATAATAAGATGGTGTACTATAGTCATGACATTTCACTGGCCTTCAAATTTGGCTGGTATTTTTTAAAGGCTTAAATCATCGGTTTTTAAATTAATCATTTCATTAAATAAATAGCATGATGGAGTGCACAACGGTTTTAAGATTAATTAATATTGTATTAATAGTTTCTAAATGTCCTGGCCAAACTAAACCTTCTGGTCCCACAAGAGCGATATTTAATTAGCTTCACTACATATCCTTTAAGCAAAATGTAAAATGAATGTTCTCATTTCAAACTTTCAGTAGTACTTTGGTCTTTTAATACTTTCAATGGTCATGCACTGAATGTAGCATAAGGTTTATCCAGGAATCATTGGTAAAACAGAGCCCCTGTATATGAAGGAAGGAAGCCTGGTGACACAGTGATTGAGTGCTCAGCTTGACCTTGAGAGAAAAATATGTTACTCTGCTTTGATTTAAAGATTTGCATCTACTTATTTGTGAACCATATGGAGCAGTCTACTTGTGCCTAGCTATCAAAAAACATAGTGTCTGGGGTCTTAGAGACTTCTAATTAAACAAAGCAGTCATCTAGAAGGGGAGCGACAAAGCCCACATGGAAGAGGCATCCTTGCCTAGGCGATCATGAGGTGTTCACAAAAAGAGGCATCACAAGTTCAAAAACAGACAATCAAATTTATGTGAAGGGGGCTAGATGCAATAGAGACCCAAATCCACCATTTGTCTTGACTACCCTGTACTGAGAGACCTTAAATATATAAATGAACATACAAAAATATAACATGATTAATTAGATAATACTCACCAATCCCTTAACAGTAAGGGTAGGAAATCTTAAAGAGCTTATGATAGCTATGTGGTTCATTAATGCCATACTGTACCCTGGATTTACCATTTGTTCAATGCAGCCCTTCTAAGAAGGACTGCCCAATTATCTCTTAGGTAGACTTTGGGTCTCTATTTCACCCACACCCATTCACATCAATTTGGTTGTCTGTTTGGGAAATTCTGATACCTCTTTCCGTGGATACCTCATGATCACACAGGCAGGTGTGCTTCTTCCAGGTGAACTTTGTTGCTTCCCTGCTAGATGGCTGCTTTGTTTATTATAGACCTTTAAGACCCCAGATGCTATATTTTTTGATAGCCAGGCACCATGACCTTTCTTCACCACAGTTGCTTATGCACACATTTTGTCTTCAGTGATCCTGTCAGGAAGGTGAGTAGCAAAGATTAGTGGAACAAACCATTCTTGTGCTGAGGCAAGATTTAAATAGAAGCCCAAAGACATCTGCTTCTTGTGTAACAAAACGTGTGTGTGTGTGTATAATGTGCATATATAATATATTATCATACATAATATATTATATATACACACACATATATTTTCCCTTACCACATTGTTATATTTACCCATCTTTCACCTCTCGGTAATATGTCTCTACATTTGAGATTCTTAAGCATATACCTTCCAAATACACAATTTGCTCCTTGTCTTTTATATATATTGACTCCATTTTTTGGGTAAAATTTAATGTCTCAAAATCGTCCTATGTATTGTGCTCCTGATTTACGTTAAATTTCTCTGTAGAATTTTTATAGATGCTAAAGTGGTCACAATTGTTAATTTGTTTCTCAATTGTTTCCCATAGCACATTATATTTTCTTTGAAAAATTCTTGGAATCGATAGTCACATTAGCATGTGGGTAAATTATTATACAAATGAAGTAGTAATTGGCCCACATTGTTCACAGAGGTTAAATAATGAATTATATTTTATCCATTAATAATAAACATACAAAGCTATCATTAATAAGGAAGACATCTACTAATTTAAAAATTCATTTAATAAGTAGCATATTTATTAAAGCAGTATACTTAATATACTTATAATAAAGTAGTATACTTATATTTAATCAATATGTGCAGGTACTTATTTTATTACCTCTGGTTAAAAAATGATTTTATCATTCATTTATTTTTTTATCATTCATTTCTTAATGGTAGCAGCTTTGCTGAAATAGGTTTATTATATAATAGATTTGGAGGTTTCTAATAGAGCAGATTTTTATTTACTGAGTATAGAGTTATCGATGAGATTTTTATCTGCAGATCTACATGTCACACAGAAATATACAGAACTGAAAGTCAGAGGAATAAAAGAAGTTATCTACCCATCCTAAGTTTCAGTTTCAACTGACAATTTCTTTTTATCTTTCAAAACTCATTTACTAATGAAAACTCCCTTTTCATTTCAACTCTCAAAGAGATACGTTTCTTCTTTTCTCTTCTAAGAGCTGTCTATGCCCTTCCATCATACTACTTATGCCACTGACATGCAATTACTTAATTTATTTTGTTTCCCCCAACTTGATATTTCCCTGAAGAGAGATTCAATTAATCTGGCATCATTAGGAAATACTCATAAAAGTGGTAAATAAATATTATCCCAATTAACTCAGTTTCATCATACAATGCTAGATAATGACCGTATAAGATTTAAAGAAGAGCCTTTTTGTGGAGCACAATGCTGTCCCCACGAATCATGATTTCTGAACTTGCCTAGATTTTCCCCTTCTTCAGAGGATTAAAAAATTGCTAAAAACATACACAGTAGAACACTGATCCAGTCATCAAGTTCTACATGTACAATTCAATAATATTGACACCATATGTACCTTTGCCATGCCATTCTCATCTCTAACTCCATTTTGTTTCATATCCAAGGATTCCCCTTCATTTCCCCCTACATTTCTCATCCATACTTTAGAGTTACTGTTGACAACATGATCTCACACAGATAGTTGTTTATGAGTACAATGCTCATGGTGAAAATTACTAAATTAGCCCAACAGTTGTTTAGTTTAAAGATGACCTCGGGATAATTTTCTCAGTGTAGTACTTGTAGAATTCCTCTCCACTGTCAATAGGCCCAGTGGTGCTTCTGGTTGAAATAATGTTGAGAGAATCTCTAATACAATTATGGCTTAGTTGAAGATGCCAAATATTTCCATCAATTTTCCTACTAAATCAATGGAACGTTTTCCTCAAATGAATGAGCATAGGAAAAAACATGGTAGATAGTTCTGTCACAGTACTAATCCACAACAGAAAAGTAAAATAGTGGTGACAGGAGTATCACAGACTTACAGTCAGAGCAAGGCTATTCTGTCAGAGAGAGTGGCACCAAAAATATTTTTTCAAGCCCAGCCTAAATGTATCAATATGATAATAAAGCAGCCAGAGCAAAGGTTTGTTTTATGTACCTTTGAGTGGGTTCCCATTCTTAGTGACCTTATGCAAAACAACACCATACACTGGCAGCCCCAATGTTCATGGAGGAGGTAGTAGACACATGAGCATTGGGTGACATTAACGCTCGTGACCCATTGATTTTTTGACTAGGTTCCCTTTGCCTTAGAATGCTTTGGTTACTCTAAACCAAATGCAAACACTGTGCCTTGAGAATTTTTAAAGTAAGTATCAATTTAGAAAGGGAAATGCTACATTTTCAAAATAAATCTGAAAATCTAAACAACGTACTTTTCCCTAGAAACTTTCAGCACAAAGGCTTAAGAGTGAAAGAAAGACATGTGAGATGGAGAGAAAAAGACTTAGAATATGAAAGAATTAAAAAAATAAATAAAGGAAGTATCAGCATAAAATATAAAACCACATGATCTGGGGGGACAACTGTCATACATTACCCAGTTGTCAATTATTATTCACATATCTTCTCTAAGATCTAGAAGAGCCTAGATAGAAAAATCTCTTTTAGGCTATTAAAGTATCATTCTGGTTCTATTTTAAGTAGGTTGGCATTAATTTAGTGTTGAGGATAATATATGCTCAGTTTCTTAAACTAGAGTTATATTAGCTATGAAGTGTTGCTATAGCCGACATTCCACAAGAGCAAACAAGTGTGTGCTCTCACTGATGAACAGGGTAGGGGTCTAAATTCAAGGTGTTAGCTAAAGGGGAAGGCGTGCTCTCCCTGTTGGCTCTAGAAGAAGAACTTTAACTCCTTTCAACATCTGTGGCCTCCTCATTCTTTACAGATTGTCATGTGTGTGGACATTAAGCTTCTCTTGGGTCTAGGATGTTTTCAGCACAGTGACCCCTGGTCCAAAAGAATTAGTCCCTACTCCTTCTTTCCTTGAGCTAACCAGGTCTCACTTTTTCTGCTCACTTATCTCTTCTTTTATCTCTCATAAGATAAAAGGTCATGTGAGCAGCAATTAGGGAATCTTCCTTTATATTATACCAGGGTTGTGACTTGAGTAAGGATGTTAATGCCCTATCCAAATCCCCTTGCAATTGATTGATTATACCAGATCATATCAAGGGAGTGATTACCTTATTATGTAACTGCCAACCACTGAGAATCATGGCCTAGTCAAGCTGATATCTATACATATATATGTGTATATATACATATATATGGTTGACAGGATTCAATCTGTAAAAAGGGGTATATATTTTCTTACATTACAGTAAGAAATAGGTAAGGATATTGTTTATTTTTTAATGATCACGCAAAAAATTTATTAGCTGAATTTTCCTGATGAAGTCATTATCAATAAAGGGAAAACTCGCATGCCTCTAGTGTTCCAAATGACAATTTCTGTGACTGGAAAAACAGACTCATTTCTCTCCAATGGAAGTGAGCACATGATTTGTACTGTGTATAAATAAAATTATTCATTATACACCTCCCCAAATAGAGGTTATGTTATAAACTGTTATTGATTATTATTTTAATACAGAGCTAGTCTTAAGAGTTACATTGAAACTGTAATGTGGTCGATCACATCTAAGTTGTGAGGCAAGATTATTTGAGGCAAAAGTAATTTTGCAGCTGTGGCTAGAAACTTTGTCATTTGTGAGATAATTCATCTCAATTTTTAAAACATCAGTATTTATAAAAGGTGTCAATTTGACAGCTCTGGAAACAAACTTCATATTTTTTTTAAATTCAAATAATAGAAATAGAAGCATTGCCACTTTGGGTATAATCTCCAAGGAAAGCATCTGCTCTGTCTATCACCCTTTTGAATAGTCTGTTTCCTGGGTGAGGAATTATTTTGGTCAGCACATCTTGGTAAAACACTAAAGAGGCAGCCTTCCCCTCCGCCCCCCTTGGGACACTAAAGATGCTTATGACTCTTCTTGACTTGCAGTTGTAGATAACTATTGGCGGGTTTTCCCCAGACAGCTCATCCTTTTCCATGTCAATCTGAGTAGACTAGAGAAACAAAATTCATAGACACGCACATGGATATAAGGGTACACTTTATAACAAGAGGAATAAGACATTAAGAAAGCATCTCAACCCAGTCCAGTTCAAAGTCATAAGTCCGATATTAGCCCATATGCCCGATACCAGTCTATAACGTCTCCTTCAAACTCACAAAGTCACAGGCCAGTGGGTGCAGAATCCCAGCACTGGCAGGGGTCTCCCTATGGCTCCTCACTTCCAGGGCTCAGTGTCTGTCAGCAGCATCCAGTAATGGTAGAGGCAACCCAGCGCTGGCAAAGGTCTCCACGTGGCTTCACTAGCTTCAGAGGTCTGGTTCCATCAGGGCAAGGCTGTGTGCCCTCTCCTCCGGCTCCATCAGCTCCTCGGATGCTGCTATCACTTGTCTTACTGGCAGTTCATTGTCTCTAAGACGAACTCCCCAAAACTGGGGAAATAGCTTCTCATCTCCACGAGGGAAATATCGCGAGATTCCCCAGAAGTCTCAGGAGAAAGCCATGTCCACACGGAGGCCTCATTGGCTACTCAATGGCTATCTCCAGATTAAAGGCTAGACTCCACCCCTACATCTCAATCATGAAATTGACATAAGCGCATGACCGCCACAGCTGGTTCCACCTGCTTTTAAAAATGTTTCTCCTTCAGGAAAAAAGAAATTAGAATATTTTAGGAACCTTTCTTCCTATCCACTCATTTAGTAGTAAGATTTCTCCTGGTAAGAACTTTTGACTTTAAAATCATTAGTCAGTCCCATAGTTAACCTTGGAACCTTGGCTGGCGCATTCGTAACTCATTGCGCTGCTAATGACAAGGACAGCAGTTGGGAATCACTAGCTACTCCACAAGAGAATGACAGGGCTTTCCATACCAGTGAACAGTGAGTATCAGAAACGCAGAGGTGCCGTTCTGCCATTTCCTGTATGGGTTGGCTTCGTCTCAACGGCACTGTTTGGTTTTTTCTATCTATCTATCTAAATTAATTAATTTATTTATTTTGGGGTTGCGGGCTGTAGTTAACCTAATAGAAATGTCAGCTCATTGAACATATCGATTGGGGATAATCATTCCTAATTTATTTACAAAGTTAAGATGACACTAAATCTTTGAAAAATGTTTCCCTCTCTTCTTTTAACCAATTGCTGTTATGTCTCACATGTTCCCTATATGTTCTTGGTAAAGCTTTCCTTTCTATGCTAAGACAGTTTCTTATATTGCTCAATATTAAGTGTTGTGACAAAAAGAAGAGTATTAGCGACAATGTAGCTTAGAAGATAAATTTGAAAACTGAATTAGCACATAGAATATTATTTATTAGTTCATTTCCATCCCAAAATACATAGCTAGCCTTTTTTTTAAAAAAAATCATAGACAGGCTCCCAGAAACTTTATCTAACAAATACGTTTTCAGTGTCAATGGGTGCTTACATATTGGGCTGTGATCCATCTGGTGGGCAGGTTCAAACCTCCAGCAATTCTGCAGGGGAGAACAACTGGACTCTGTCAAAAGTTAGACTCAGAAACACACAGGCGGTCACTATGAATCTACAGACTGAACAGCAGTCAGTTGTTACTCGAGAAATATGAAACACATAGATGAGTATGTATCATTTCTGTTTGTTTCTTGTGGTTTTCTACAATTTTCTGTATATGAAATCCAGGTTATGTATATCTATAGAGACAATAACTGGATAAATAATTGCCTACGGGCATGGCAGCTGAAGCTGAGGAGAAAAGAGGAGCTATCAACAATGAGTACCAGGAAGAAGAAAATGTTCTGAAATTTATTCTCAATATAATACTTACCTGGCCGGGGAGATACCATGATCATGAAGGAGGTTTTCCCAGGGCGAGGCTCACCCATTGCGCTCTGGGCATGCTGACCCCTGTGAGTTCCCCAAATGTGGAAATTTGACTGCATCATTTATGGTAGTGGGGGACTGCATTCGTGCTATTCCCTGAATAAAAAATAAAGAAAAAAAGAATTTATTCTTAATATGATTTTACTATCAAATTGGATGATGCATGAATTAAATGCCAATAAAACTATTTTTAAAATATCAAGGATTTATCCAGAAACAGTAGCTTCATATATTATTGTCTTTTGTTTAGTATGATAAACATTTTTATGATTTTGTAGCAAGAAAGTAGTAGAGTAAGAAGTCATTGCAATGGAAACTAAAAAGGAGAGGAGCCATAATGAGAAGGGATTGTTCTTTTGTGCAGACTGCAATGTCCGGCAGCTTTTTTTTTTTTTCGGTCTGTGAAAGGTAGGCAAATAATGGTATAATCAATGAAAATATTGAAAAAGAATAAAATGTTATTCCATCCCACAACATGGTTAAAATTAGTTATTAGACTCACTACTTGAGTTTTCTGAAAGTTTGAAAGATTGATTAGTAGTTTCTTTTGTATCTTTCTAGCTTAGCTCGTGTAATTGTCCACTAACCTTGGCCTTGGCAAGATGACGTTGCAAATCTAAAGAAAAAAAGGAAATTCTTTCTTTTCCTCCACTCTTCAGCACTGAAGAATAATGTTATTCCATTTGTCGTGGCTTCTATTTATTGATATTGGTGAGCTTGGATATCCTATATAGATTTTTCATTCCATTTTAACACTGTGAACAGCCAGAGTCAATATCATCTGTTTTAACTTTATAAAAGGACCTCTGGGGGTTCCATGGTTAAGAGGCACTTTGTGGCACACAGATGTGGCCGTTCTCTTCTGTAATGATTACCACCTTGGCCAGCCCGTGAGGCTTCAGGGTTGCTATATGTGAGAATCCACTTGCCAGCAATGGGTTTGCTTTGTTCTGCGGAGTGCTTTGTCAAATGAGATGAGCCTTGGTGTCATAGTAGATTATGAGTTGGCTTGCTGAGTACAGTGTCAGCAGTTCAAATCCACAAGCCAGCCAAGAGAAGAAAATGGGGATGTAGACTTTGGTAAAAAAAATTGCAGCCTCAGAAATCCAAAGGGGTAGCTCCACTCTGTCCTACGGGTTGCCATGAGACAGAGTTGAGTCAACGACAATGATTGGGGAACTTTGAGGTTAAAGATCTATGGATTCTTTGTATTCCTATCTCTGTTCATTTTTTAACTTAATATACATTTGACAGTTTTACTGTAGAAATGTCAGAGAAAATACATGCAGAGCAATGACAGAGACATAGTCTCTCTCAACTGAACCCCATTTTGCATTCTGAGCTACATCTTCTGTTTTATTGTCCAAAAGAATTGCTCTAGTCCAGTAATTTTTCGTTTATTTTCAATTATTTTAGGTTATATCCCAAATTAATCATGTTTTGTCATCACAGGCAACATAAGATAATTTATGTGAAAGACACAGATGAGGAAGAATATGAGCAACAAGGTGATTCATTTTATATGTATTGTTTTACTTTTTACATTTTCTCAGTGAACAGAGCTTTATTTTTCTGTCAGTTTTGATTCATCTCAATGTACCTCTTTCGCAATGATATCAACTATCAATGATATATAAATCAGAATTTTTTTGGGGGGGGGCATCACTGCTCAGAATATCTTCTAGGTTGCAGGCCTATCACACATTCCTAGCCTTGGCTTCTTTTCCTCTAATAAGATCAGCAATCTCTTCTGAGCTCTATAATTAATAAAGACATCCCCTTAAACAGCTTTAATTTTTGAAAAGAATAATTCAGGCCAGGTAACATTATGGGTTTTTCATGACTGATCGTGGACCATTTCTGAGATGGGACACTCTTCTATATTTATTTCTTGATCCCAAGAAATGTGTCAGTGTCTGGGACCTAGTGAACTTGTTGTTGTAGACATATTTGTAATGACTTTACCTCTTCTATGAAATTAATTGAATAATCATTTTATCCAGAATTAAGAAGTAACTTTGTAAAATTGGAAATAGCTCATGCGAGTACTGTCCCAACTCTTCATGTTTGACTAGGGCAGATATCCATATTGTATATATTGGGCAAATCTGGTCACTTGTCATACTGAACATAGTTTGTGGTAAGGTAAGATTTATAGTCCATTGAATATTATGATAAATGGGTGACTTAACACAAAATAAATATGCTGTATCAAAGTACAGAAATTCAGCATTCCAGATTCTAGGCCATGCAATTTTCAATTGTTCTAGAGGGTAAGGAAAGTTCCCTAGAGGGTCATAGTGAATCATAATCGACTGGGTTACAGAGCATTTGGTAGTTTTCTCCTGTTAATGTCCCATGAATCACTTTTTTGTTTGGTTGTGCACAGAATAGGGACAAGAGAGAAGAAATAGAAAATTCTTTGACTTTCCAATTCTGAATAATGGTTTTTCTTTAATGATCAGCTAGCTCTCTGTCTCAAACTTCACCCTTGTCATGTTTGTCTTCCTTTAACCTTTACAAATGGATTCTAATAAGCACACAAAATTTACTTTAATATATAAATTAGCATGACTTTATATATAACTTTAATGAAATTATATTACTTCTAGCATCATGATCTTTATTTACTGAGACATTTTGAAAAGTTGTGAACTTTGAGAGAAAAGAATTATAAATATGTATTTTAATCTTTTCCAATTCTCTTGTTAATGCTACAGGGGCCCATCAGTGCTGTGCAAATGGTAGCTACAGAAAGCAAATAATTCCTATGAGGTTCTGTAAACTCATTTGCCTAATTGAACTATAGAGTTATGTGCACACACTGATTTCCCAAACTCAGTAGGGGTGTGCATATGAGGTCATTTGTCTGGCACATTTCAACTATGTAATGCCATGCAAATGCACCAAAATAATAGCAGTAAGGAGTTGCAGTGAAGCTTAATGCTATAATCCTCATTTAATTATATCTTAAAATTTGATTTAGCAAAATTTCCTCTTTTTATTAACAGCAGGAATGATATATTCACAATAGGAAATACATGAATGTCACTAGTGAAAGAGTTTTGTTTAAATAGAATGCTTTTAATATATGGATCAATTCTTCACTGGCATGTAATGAAGTTGATTACATTGGCATTAATCTTTTTCTCTACCTTCAGCAAGACCATAACTTAAGGATAACAGTAAATAGGATAAAATAAAACAAAATTGCATCAATTTTTAAAGGACTTCAAAGTTCATCTTCCCTAATTACACAGAGAATCTATTTAACCATTAAACCCCAACCAATGCCTTCTGATCAATTCCCCATAGCAATAATTATAGGTGCCATATCTACCCAATAGCACCTCTTTAATCGATTCTTCGATGTTATTGGGCAATAATCAAGTATCTGTTTAAAGGATACAATTACATATGCTACTTTGATCCATGAAATTAAGAAGCATTTCCTTTTTGTGTGTTGAAAATCAGATTAGAAAACCTAGAAACAAAGTTTATGTATATTCAAGAAACCCCACAAAACTGGACAGCAATAGAAATTACAAAAAAAGTGATACAAATACAGATATTTGTTCTTTATTATTTAATGCAATTTCAAATTAAATTGGTTTTATTTTCATTGGTTTTGACCTTACTCTTTGTTCCTATTTTGTGCCACGGGATTGGTTGTGAAACATAGCGACTCCACAAACAACAGGAGGGAGCACCACAGTTCTGTGTCACCCTGGCGATGGCTCCTATGGCTCAACCCATTGTCTCGCCAGTCTCAGCCCAGCTCCTGGAGGGCCTTCCTCTTTGTCACTACTCAAACACAGGACCAAGCATAATGTCCTTCTCCAGGGACTGGTCTCTCCTGACAATATGTCCAAATTGGGTAAGACAAAGGCTTGCCAGCCATGTCTTTCAGGAGCACTCTGACCGTACATCTAACCACACAGTGCAGTTGAACCTTTGCAGTTGTCCATGGCACTTTCTATGTTCTTCTCTAACCCCATAATTCAGAGGCAGTGGTTCTTCTTCAGTCTTCTGGAATCAGTGTCCAACTTTCACAGGCATAAGATGCAATGTAGACTATCATGACTGGGGTCAGGTGCACCTTAGTCCTCAAATGAACAACTTTGCTTTTCAACACTTTAAAGAGATTTTGTGGAGCAAATTTACCTAATATAATGTGTTAGTCCGGGTAGACTAGAGGAACAAATTCAAGGACACGCATATAGGTATAAGGAAAAGGTTTATATACAAAAGGAATGGGACATGGAGAAAGCATCCCAGCCCAGTCCAGTTCAAAGTCATAAGTCCGGTATTAACCCATATGCCCAAAATCAGTCTATAAAGTCTTCTTCCGTCTCACGAAGTCACAGGTCAGTGGGTGCAGAGTTCCGGTGCTTGCAAGGCACCTCGCCTCCAGGGCTCAGGGTCTATCAACAGCAGAAGCAACTCATCGCTGGCAGAGGTCTCCATCTGGCTGCCCCAGCTTCAGAGGTCTGGCTCCATCAGGGCAAAGCTGTGTGATCTCTACACTGGCTCCTCCAGCTTCTCTAACGCTGCCAGCTTGTCCTGTCCGTGATTAATCGTCTCTGAGACTAACTCCCAACAACTGGGGAAGTTAGCTTCTCATCTTCACGAGGGAAATATCATGAGATTTCCCAGGAGTCTCAGGTGAAAGCCATGCCCACATAGAGGCCTCGTTGGCTACTCAATGGCTATCTCCAGATTAACAGGCTAGACTCCACCCCTACATTTCAATCATAAAATTAACACAGGCACATGACTGCCACATGTAATGTGTCATTTGGGTTCCTGACTACTGCTCTTAAGAGTATTAATTGTGAGTACATGAAAAATGAAATTCTTGACAACTTCTGCTTTTTCTCCATTTATCATGGTTACCTATTGTAACCATGGTCCTATGGTGAGGATGTCTGCTTTGTTGACATTGAGCTGTAAACCATACTGAAGGCTGGGATTCTGGACCCTCACCAGTAAGTGCATCATCTTCTCCTCACTTTCAGCAAGCAAGATTGTGTCATCTGCCTATTGCAGGTTGTTAATAAGTCTTCATCCAATCCAGGTGCTACATTCTTCTCCGTATACTCCAGCTTCACTGATGACCTGCCTGGTATACAGATTGAACAAGTGTGGTGAGAGGATCCATTCTGTCGGATACCTTTCCTGATTTTAAATCATGCAGTATTCCCTTGTTCTCTTCCCCCAACCACCTCTTGTGTATAAGTTCTTCATGAACGCATTTAATGTGTTCTGGAGTTTCCATTCTTCTCAAGGGTAGCCTTAGTTTATTATGGCCCACACAGCTGACAGTGTTAGAGATTGACAATGCAGGCATTGGTTTGTCTGTGGTAGAATTCTCATCTTCTATGATGAAGGCCTGGGTTCTATTCCCTTGTAATCAGTCACCACCCCTCTATGTATCAGTGGAGATATGTGTGCTGACAGAATGTTGAATGGGTTTCAATAGAGCTTCCCAACTAGTATGAACCAGGAAAGTCTCAGTGTTAATTTTTATATCCAAGAATAAGCCATGATGGTACTGTTGATGAATGAATGGTCATGGAGCTATCATGAGACCAGAGAGAGTTTCTTTCAGTTGCTCAGAGTTGCTGTGAGTGGAGTACCGTGGTGGTTTGGTAGCAGCTAAATAGCATAGTTGAGTCCTGGTGATATAGTGGTTATGTGTGGAGCATCAATCTGTTTGTGTGGAGGTCAGCTGTTTGAAACCATCAGCCACTCTGAGGGAGAAAAACATGGATGGCTGCTCTCCCAAAGAATATCTGTCTCAGAAACTCACAGACACAGTTCTTTCCTGTCCTATAGAGTTAAAATGAGTTGGTATCCACTCAGTGACAATGAGTCTGGTTTAAGAATATAACAAAGATTTAAAATTCTTATTTCTGTTTCTTTAAATTATTGATTTTCTGTGGCCACAGCATTCATTTTATAATTTTATTGACCCTAAAGTGAAAAAATGAATGTCTTGTTATAATAGTTTCTTATTAATAGTCTTCTATGAGGCAATACTGCAGGCAAAACATTTAAAAGTTTAATCATTCAGCTTCATCCTTTGAAAAGTTATAGGCACAGGGGATACTTAAAGATTTATGGCCTTCTCGTAGGAAACCAACATGCCTTTGCCTTTCCTCATATTTAAGATTTTAATTGCCCAAATATTTCAATCACGATTATAACCTATTCAGAAACCCTACGGATCAGAAATCTAGATGAACGTCTCCTATGTTCACAGTTCATTGGTTCACAAGTCCTCCATGCCAGGTCAACTCTAGAGACTGGTGAAGAATCAGTTCTTATATTAGCTCTGGTTGATGACAGAGTTCAATTCCTTGGGATTATAGGACTGGCATTTGTATTGCTTTGTTCATGATTTGCCTGGGACTGCTCTCCACTCTGACAGACAAGCCACATTTCTTCTCATTGGGTCCTCACCATCTGCCAAGCGATCCAAGCCTGAAATAAACTTTTTACCAAACAGCATTTCTCATCTCTCTGAATTACCAAGCCAAAAACAAAACTCACTGCCATTAAGTCGATTCTCACTGCTAGTGACCCTCCTCCTAAAACAGCGATCCATCTTTACCACGACACCAATATCTCCTGTGGAGCCTTAGTGACATTTTTCTTACTCATTGATTTCCCAACTGTAAAGTCAGGTCTTTGAAACCATCAGCCACTCCTGGTTTAAGAGGGGTTTTTCTACTTCTGTAAAGCGTTACAGTCTTGGAAACCTACCAAAAAATTCTACCCTGTCCTAAGCGTCATTATGAGTGAGCGTTGACTTCATGTCAGTGAGGTGGGGGAGGGATGGGAAGTGTATTACCACTAAAGCAGAGGATGGGTAGAAATGCTTCTGCGGGTTTCTGAGACTGCACCTCTTTACAGGAATAGAAAGTCTCATTTCCCTCCTTACAAGATACTGGTAGGCTTCCTAATGCAGGTCTTGCAGTCGGCAATCTGACAAATAACCCAGGGCTACTTCTGTGGACATCAAATGCTGACATTTTTAATTATCTCCTATTGCTCAAGAAAGAACAACCCAGGGCTACTTCTGTATACAGTAAAAGCTGACATTTTTCTTTCTTTTATTTCTAAAGAAAGAAAAGCTTTAAGCTGATATAATGCATTTAAGTCAGAGACTATTTGGGAAGATAGTCACATTCCCCTTCCTTTGTAGAAACCTATTTATAATTTTGAGCTATCAGAACAGGGATGTGATGACATGTGAAGTGAGTTCTTATTTCTAAGAGTAACTTATCCAATTTTGCTATTTATGCTAATGACTTTCCTGCGAGCACATAAAATTACTTCTGATGTGCAGAAAGAGATTCAGTGATTCAATTCAGACTCTCACAGCATGCTTCATCTGGGCAGTAGCATGTGAAAATCGCCATAGTGCAGGCCACCATAAAGGACCATTTGTGGTAGTTGTTATACCTGTCACTAGATGGCAGCTCTAAAATGTGAATTGCCCGAAATGGAACCGTACTTAGAAAAGTGTCTATGCACTATTACAATTTGGAAAGGGAGAGGCCTTCTGTGTATTCTTAAAATGGTTCAACAGACGACATAACTGTAGTATAGTTTCAACTTTTTATTGTTCTTTTTTGCTTTGCGTAAGCTTTAGAATTGATTTGTTATTTCTAAATTATTATTACTCTGTTTTTGAGCCTTGCCTTTTTAATTGTATCCAGCACACACTACTAGTACAAAGTGACTTGGATCTTCCAGACTTGAGGCTGAGATGAAACTGCTTTGTTGTGAACATGGCATGACAAATCTTTCAGGTCCCACTCAAGTTGCAAGTCTGTCTTTCTTTCCTTTTTTCTTTCTTTGGTGCTTGCCTAGATTTTTCTTCTTTTGTTCATGCCACAATCTTAGGCTGCATATGCACAAGGAAATAACCAATATATGATTCAATGTCCTTGTTTGTTCTGTGAAACACATGGGTTTCCCATCCTTTCTATCCTCCTACATCATATAGAGCATGGGTACAGCCCAAAGATATTGCTGGGTCAAAAGCCTTTTTATTTCTTACTATGACTAAATGAGAAAAATTTAGTTGGTCAGATTCACATGGCTTTATCCGTGTTTTCCCACATCAGTTACTATGATGTTTTTGGAACTCAGCTGGTTTTTATTTTCCTTACAAGTGACACCTTTAAAAATAGCAGTACCGGGCTGAACCCCAGGGCATAAGTGGTTGAGTGTGGGACTGCGGCCCACGGGCTTGGCAGTTCAAACCCAGCAGAGGCTCTCAGAAGCAGCACTGGGTAACGCCCATGACCACCAGAGGCAGTGATGCCAAAAAAAAAAATAGCTGTATCAAAATTGTGTCAGCTTCCCCTTATTGACTGTCAAGTCCAGAGAGCAGCCTCCATGGGACAGAGGCCTGCCCTGCTCATCCTCCAAAGCAACAGTCTGGCCCGCAACATGACTGCAAACACTGCTACTGCTTTCCAAACCTTCCTTGAGCCTCCAAGCAAAATTCAACTCACACAGCGCTAGGCCCATGCTCAACTCAGCAGTGACCACTCACTATCTCTAAAAATAGGGAATGACTCCGATGACTGATGTCAGGTCTGCTTCCATGCATTTGATGCCCCAGCCACACAGGGATCCTGTGTCTAACTCATAGAAGTCCCTCAGTGAAGGTCTATTCCATAGGAAATTATTATCACGAATAATTGTTACCCTTTTTACCCCTCCTCGCCACATTTTTGTTTTTATTTTTAGTAGACGAAGGAGGCCCAGTTGCACTGTGATTACGTATTTTGGGATGTTCACCCCCAAAATTGGTGGGTCAAACCAACCAGCGGTTCTGAAGGAGAAATGTGTGATAGTTTCCTTCTGCAAATATCACTTTGGGGACCCCTATGATACAGTTTTACTCTGTCCTAGAGTCTCTCTGGAACTCTTGCCGAGTAGTGGGTTATTCATTGGACTACTAACCACAAGGTCAAGAGTTTGAAACCAGTATTCACTCTGAACAGAAAGCTGAGGTTTTCTATTTATTAAAATGTACAGTGTCAGAAAATCACAGGCTAGTCCGACCCTGTATTTTAGGGTAATCATTTGTCAAAATTGACTCAGTCACAGTAAGTTATAGGGTATCTACAAGGCCTAATCAATTAGAAGGCATTGTTAAGGCAGTTGGATATTTATAGGTACATGTGAAGTATTTCTCATAGACAGCTAAAGTGAAAGCAAATCATGTCATTCATGTTGCTTTCAGTGGCAATCACACATAGGTATATGTAAAAGAAAACTATAGTGGATGAGGAGAAAGCTTGCTGAGCAGATTGCTGTTTTACATCCAACAATTTGTACATATTCTGATTTGACTCAACTATTACAACACCTATAATGTACAACTGTTTCCTCCTCCGTCCCCTACCTCCATTCCTCCTTCTTTCCTCACCCTCTGAACTTGAAAAGTCTCTCTCTAACACTTGTGAATAACAATGCTCATTTTAAAAAGGTGTGTACCTATAATTCGCATGGAGTTAGTCAAGAGACATTATGCTGCTTGCCAATGTATTTCCTTACAACTGTATTTCCAGTGATCTATCTGGTTTCATGTGATTGACAATTCCCTTATTAACATCAAAGGTTTCTACCACTGACATTTCTCTATTCCATTTCTTATCATTAAATGGTGAGTTTCTTGACAAGATATAATGAGTCTACATATTTGAAAAATACATAATACGAGCATAATAAAATTATCCATGTCTCTCTAGCAATTTATATTGTCATAATTTTTCTTTATAAGGATACTTTTTTATAATGAGGCACTGTGTTATTTCTTGAAGTAAATTATGAATTATCCCTAAGGACAAACAGTATGGGCATGCAACTCTGCATTACTGTAAGTATGAAGGATGTTAATACTGTTTTGTGCACCACAACAAAACCCACTGCCCAGTCCTGCACTGCCCTCACAACGGTTGCTTTGCTTGAGCCCACTGGTTACTACCATGTGGCAACGCATGTCTTTGAGAGTCTTCTCTGTTTCTTATATTCTTCCTGTTTCCCTACCTAACTTCCTTCCTTTCCAGAGGTAGATCTTCAGCAGTGTGTTTTCTAAAATAGAATGATACCACATTTCATTTTATAGTCCATGCTATTGTCCTAAACTTATGGATAAGAGAAAAATGTACTGTAAGTTATGCATTAATTCCCAATGAACTCCCAGCCATTCTGACTCACAGGGACCCTGCAGGCCAGGGTGGAAATGCCCTTGTGGGTTTCTGAGATTGTAACTCTTCATGGCAATAGCAAGTCTAATCTCTTCCCTGAGGAGTGGTGTGTAGTGTAGATTACAGCGAATGTAACCACTAGGTCACTAATGTTCCTTATGAATTAGTGAATTCTAATCATCTTATTCGCTTTTAGAAAATTAATTTTCACAATTTTATTGACATGTAGTTCACACACCATTAGATTCAATAGTTTAAACATAATAAAACAAATTGTGCAAGCGTCACCATATCCATTTTATAGTATTTTTTGTCATTTTTACTCATTCTTATTTTCCCTTTCCTCCCATTCTCCACTGCCATACTCAAACTGTTGATCCAGTTACTTTCTCTATAGTTTTACCTATCCTGCATCTAGTACAAAGAAAAACATAGCAATAAAAAAATCCAACAACAATAGAAAAATAAAATAGAAAACTTCAATTTAAAAGCAAACAGAAAAGAATAAAATTTAGAACAAGTCTAACAAGGGTCAAAGGGAAAACAACAGATAAGGTGTTTAATTAGAACCTAATTACAGCTGCTTTGAGCCACTACCCACAGCTCTCTGTCTCATAACAGGGCTACTCACAACCCTGGGCTATGGTGGGAGGGAATTCTCTGGAGGTTTTTCCCGTGGAGGACTCCGCAAATGGATTTTGGGCTTTCACTGTGCCTGACTCTTCTTGATTTCCGTTCTCACGCCTAATCAAGGATTCTTTATAGACGTTAGGTCTGATTCTTCAACACTCTGCTCTTGGTGAGAGTTAGGAGTCCAAGGACCAGGAAGGAAGTTGGAGATTTGGTTGTCAACTAGTCATGGAACTGACAAAAAATAGCATTTGAACAAACATCGAGCTACTCCTTTGATCTCTTTGGGATCCCTTCTTTATCAAGAAAGCTGAGCATTCTTCCAGTGCTCTTTCATTATCTTTCCTGAGACTATACTTACTTCACATAGAAGCTGACGGGGACACAGTTGAATTTTTACAGGGATTCATGATCCCTCATTGTAAACATTTGAGTGAAACAAATCTGAACTTGAATCTTCCTCAAAATTCGCTGTCATCAGGTTAATGATGAATCATAGCAAACCCGTAGTGCCAAGTACAACTCCCTCTATTTCTGTCTTTATAAATCTTTACAGAAGTTGTGTTAGTCCAGATAGACTAGAGGAACAAATTTATAGACATGCATATGGATATAAGGAAAAGGTTTATATGCAAGATAAATGGAACACTGAGAAAGCATCCCAATCCAGTCCAGTTCAAAGTCATAAGTCTTATATTAACCCGTATGCCCAATACCAGTCTATAATGTCTCCTTCTGACTCACAAAGTCGCAGGCCAGTGGATGCAGAATCCCAGCGCTGGCAGGGGTCTCCCCATGGCTCCTCACTTTCAGGGCTTAGGGTTCATGATCAGCATCCAGTGGTGGCAGAAGCAACTCATCGCTAACAGGAGTCTCCATGTGGCCTCTCCAGCTTCAGAGGTCTGGCTCCATCAGGACCAAGCCATATGGCTTCTCCAGCTCCTCAGATGGTGCCATCTTGTCCATAATTCATCATCTCTGAGCCTAACACCCAACAACTAGGGAGATAGACTCTCATCTTTACGAGGGAAGTATCGGGAGGCTTCCCAGACGTATCAGGAGAAAGCCTTGCCCACACAGAGGCCTCATTGGCTACGCAATGGCTATCTCCAGATTTACAGGCTAGACACCATGCCTACATCTCAATCATGAAATTACCATAAGCACATGATTGCCACAGAAGTCAAAAGCCTCATCTTATTCTCTCCCACCCAGAAGATGCTGGCTTCAAACTGCCCACCTTAGCAGACAATAACCCTATTCATACTCAACCATGCCACCAGCTAAATCACTAAAATCTGCTGACCCACAGCGATGCTATGTAATAGTTCCAAAACTTTGTATATCTTTACTGCAGCACACAACCTCATCTCACTCTCTAGGAATGCTTGGTGGATTTGAAGCGCCCTTCTGAGCAGTCCAATTTAGCAAACCAATGCTTATCTGGCAGGACCACCACCAGGCGTTGTACCAATAATTTAATATCTCAGTCTCAAGTGTTTTGTTTGATCGCTAATGTAAAAAAAATGAGTTAGTAGAATATGTTCACATTACATTAAAATTACGTAAAATATTTCACATGGTACCTGTCATAGAATGATAGATTGCCATATGAAAATTATTATTAGGAATCCTTGTTTTTGTTGTGCTCATTTTAATGTTGACCAATTTCTATAGGAATGTTCCAATCAAGAATTTTATTGTCCTTATCATTACTTACCTTACAGTGACAGACTGTAACATACATTTTCCAGAGCATAGCAGAATGACAATTTCAGTGACATGAACATTCAAAATTCCAATACTAACAGATTCTCTATTGTCAGAAAGCATGCTACCAGCCAAAATGTCTATGGAAGGCTAATGAATACTACTGCCAATGTTGCCATTAGTCCGGGACTTGTTTCATGAATGTCATTGTGCAGTTTAGGATAGATTAATTGAATGAGCCTCTTAGAAAGATTTCCACTTTCTTCGATATAGCAGCCATTTTGTTTAATCTGTAGAAATTTTCAAACCTCAATCCTAATCTATATATACGTGAGGCAATATGATTGAGTGCCCACACAGCTACCTCTTCTATCTTCGTTTCTTTTTAATATTAATTTTCTTCTTCATATTGATATTTTCAAATTGCACTAAAATACTTGAGTAATTTAAAATACAATTACATAACTCATGACATTTCCCCTCAATATTAAGGAATGCAGCGAAAACTGATTCTCTGGTAAGAAACCCCAGAGCAGAAGATGGTGGGGAAAATTGCATAGGTGCAAATAAAGAAGAATACTCCTGGCTATCGAGTCTACATGGACTCACAGTGACTTGGTGCTGCAGCCGTTACTCTTTGGGCTGCTAACTGCAAGGTCAGCAGTTCAAAAGCATCAACAGGAAAGATGAGATTGTCTACCTCACTAAAAAGCTACAGTCTAGGAATGTCACAGGAGCCCAGCTACCCTGCCTCGATGAAAGAAGAATACTATGTTAGAAATAATGCCAAGCAATAAGTAATTTAGCTTTGAAGTAATTTGCCAGAAGTAGTTTGCATAGTGAATTTCTATTTCCCCTAGAACAGAATAATAAAATCTACAATGTATTTAGAAAGTATGCCAACAATATATGCACAATGTGTGAGCCCTATTGAGCACATGAACTCTGTTTATACTGTCATCCTACATATATACTGGGGTTTATTTGTTTGTTGTCCTACAATATTATTTTATAATCTTGCCCTGCTATTTCCTAGGACAAATTGAGTAGCTTCTTTGAACCTCAAAAAATCTTTTCTGTATGTAAAATGAGTGGTAGAACTTACTGTAGGAGAGGAATCAATTTATCATAGTGCTTTAAACATGATAGCTATCCATTAAAGATCTCTGGATTTTGTAAAGGAAATAAGGGTTGTGCAATATTTTTAAACCTAAGGCCCCCAACCTTTAACTTACAAGGTGTTATTTATAAAATATCAAACTGACTCCTTCTGACACCTGTAAAATATTATAGCAAAAGTAACAGTGCTCCTTATGATTTACCACTTAAAGAAGAACTCATGTTTCTATAGATGTATTTCATACATGCATGTTAAGCATATGCATAATTTTGTCACCACTATATATTGTCATTTGGAAAAGAACAGCACAACATCAACTCTGTTTACTTGAAACCATGAAATATCTAGCTCTTGAAATGAGAGAAAGGAATAAAATACCCTCATGAACCTATTTGACCACAAAATTTATAAAGTCAATTATAAATACAGGGGAATCAAAGGTGCCACATCTCATCTTGGTGGTGATTTTCACTGAACCTATTTTTCTGTCACCAATTTCTGGAGCTATCAGAGTTTCACAATGGAAAACAAAATATATTCAGTTAATTATGGTTTTCAATACAGCGTTATTGTTGTCAGGTGCCAACTCTTAACCACCCTACGTACAACAGAAGGAAGCACAACCCTGCCCTGTGCCTTTCTCACATTTAATGTGATGTTTGAGCCCGTCGTTGTATTCATTATGCCAATTTTATTTCTACAAAGCAGCCTACTGTTATGAAGCACCCATTATTTTACAAATAGCTTGCTGTCTCAAATTTGCAGTTGTCAATAACTTGCAGATTTTAATATTACATAAGTTATTTCTTCTGCTTAAACACCATGCATAAAAGATTCAATCACTCAAAGCATCTTGGTACCAATTACTTCAATTTATGAAATTTTGGTGCTTTGGAGGATGGTAAAAATAAAAGTGCTTATTAGTAATACATTTTTTTGCCATTCTCCAACACACTCGCATATGTGTGTGAGCATGGACAAGCACAAAGCGCACCTGACTGCCATCTTGTTGATTCTGATTCACAACGATTTTATAGGTCAGAGCAGAATTATCCCATAAGGTTTTCAAGGCCATAATTTTTTAGGGAAGCTTGGTCCTATGATCTTTTTCCCGCAAAAAAAAAAAAAACGTGCATCTTTTGGTTAGCAACTTGGTACACTGCTTCAACCAGAGGAGTTTTCCAAGCACATACTCACAGAGTTTCAAATTATGAATCAATCAAAACTACTACTACACTAAATTTTCTGACAAATTATGGTTTGCAAATTGAGTGGTACAAGAGATATACTGGACTCCTAAGAAACAGTAACAGGAGTAACAATTCCCTAAGGGTATAGGAAGGGGGTGTTTGGAGAAGGAAGAACTGAAAACAATGATATCTGTAATACCCCATTCGAGAGGAACTAATAACAGAATGGTGGACAAATGGATACATTGGATGATGTAAGATAAGGCAAAATAAATATAATTGCAATTTTAATATATAATATATTAAGGACTCGTGGGAGTGGTAGGGTGGGGGAGTGAGGGAATAAAGGGGAACTGATATCAAAGAATTTAAGAAGAAAGAAAATATTTTTAAATGAAGGTGGTAGCAACTGAGAAACTATGCTTGATCTAATTGAATTATGGATTGCAATGCTATCTGTAAGAACTCCTAATAAAATGATTTTTAAATAGAAGGAAATGAGAATATTTCACATATCTTGTTAGAAAATTTTAAAATAAGAAAACATATTGTGAAGTATATGGAGGCTAGTATTTTAGCAACTTGCCTGCTTGACCATCAAACTTTGGGTTAGAAACCCATTACCTCACCTACTACCCACTACCCCTTAAACTTCACATTTCTTTTTTTTATACTTCACATTTCTTAAGAATATTTCAGCCATATGATTTCCTCTGAGTTATAAAATTTCTATGAACTGTAAAGATTGTTTTTATATAAATCTGTTTAATAGTCTAAATCTTTAAGAATGAGATATGTCATTTAAGTTGGTAAATAGAAAAGGTAGAACAAAATGCATACACTTTTAAAATTACAGCAATTGGCAATTCTTCATGTATCTCAGTAGAACTATAAGCAAGAGGATTATCAATGGCTGTATTTTAGAAGTAGACTCCCTCAGATATTTTTCTAAGGCACCTCTGGGTAGATTCAAACCGCTTGGGCTGAACCTCGGTGGTGTAGTGGTTGTGCGCGGGACTGCGGCCCACTGGGATGGAGGTTCAATTCCAGCAGCAGCTCCACAGGAGCAAAGGCTGGGCCTCCTACTCCCACCACCAGAAAGCAGTGATGCCCCCCAAAAACAACAACAACAAAAAAAAACCCCAAAAACAAATCAAACCTCCTGCCTTTTGTTGAAAAAGCACCCTGGTAGTGATAGAGGGCAAGTGTTGGATTGCTAACTGCGAGTTCAGCACTGAAACCAACCAGCCACTCCATGGGAGACTGATGAGGCTCCCCTGGTCTTGTAAAGACTTACGGCCTGGGAAGCCCTGCACCCAGTAGCTGTGAGTTGGAATTGATTCAACGGTAGTGGGTGGAGGGGACCTTTGGGCAGCAACTGGGTATCTTCATCGTTTGCACCACCATGGATGCTGTTCTGAAAATGTTCAAGGTAAAAATTATTTTCACAGTCTCTGCAAATAAAAACATTTTTATGTATAAATGCCAAGCTGTACACTTAACTGACAATAATAAATGAAATTCCTAATGGCACCAGGGTTATTTAGAAGCACCACTGTGTAAAATAGGAAAGATTATTGAAATGATGGGCTGACATTGGTATAAAACTTGAAGTCCAGTATTTCAGAGACAGAAGGCCTTGGACTCATTCTGTTTGTTGTATTTCAATTCATATTATTAAGATATTATGTCTCAGCATTATTGCAGAATGTGTAGAATGTATTGAAATCCATCAATGTTACGAAACAATAGCAGATGCCGTTTAATTCATGTCTCTGTAAGGGGAAAAAACTGAGGTCCAAAGACACGTGTCATTTACCCCAAGTCCTCTAGCAGATGGTTGAACCAGAAGTTTTTCTAGGGGACCAAGAGATCCCCATATTGAAATATAACTTTAGAGACTCATTTATTAAGTCTTAAGCAGGACAAAAGCAAGCCATCCAGATGTGAGAGACCAGCAGCATGAGACTGTAATGGTGTCCAAGAATTTAAAACCACTCAGTCATTCAAATAGGACATGGAAAGCAAAGGAGATCATCACAAAATCATGACTGACAAATCAATTCCTCATAGGTACAGGCAGGATTGGACCACGTTGGTAAGAGTATGACTCATAACCCGAGTATCCCAATTTTTACCAAGCACATGTGCAAGTCAGTCGCCAAGGCAGAAATTACCCTTCCTGGATTGCCCAACAGAGTTACAGTAAATTCCCTCTGCGCAAGGGGAAAGCTTTGCTTTTTACATTGCTTATCAATGATCAGTCAGAGCCCAGTGGAGGTTAAATATATGTGGAGACTGGAAATGGAACTCAGGCTCTCACCAGAGTCCTACTTCTCAGTATGTAAACTCTAATACAGCCTATAGCCCAAGTGTCTGACCTTTACAGTGCCACATATATTTTACATGCAGGGGCCTGCCGCGGTGAAATGAATGATGCCATTGCTGTTTTTCATGGTTGTTGAGTCAGCACCAAACTCACAGTGGCCTGCCTGAGTCAATGCAATATTCAATAACCCTGCAATTTCTACTTTGATTCAGTTCTCTGCATTGATTGCATTCTTGCAATTTCACGTGCTTAAAAAGTTATGTATTCTCCTTGCTGAAAAATGTCCGTAAAATCATTGAAATTCACCAATAAGTTACACCACTGTAGCAGAAGCCCTTGAACATGCAGTTGGAAACGCAGAGGCAGATTGCCCTTTCAACTTGGAAATGGTCGTGCTTGTTTTCCTTCACCTTATCTAGGAGATGCTGGAGCTGTGAGAGGAAACGATGAGGAGTTAAGAGTTCATTCGGATGTCCAGATGTATCCAAGTACCCCGTTATTTGGCAATAAATACATCTGGGCAGCTGATTGAACTTTTCGCTTTTCATGACTCAACTGGAATCATGTCCAGCCAGAAGGACCTGCAAAGCAGCCAATATGTGCGATCTCGAAAAGTTTGACAAGAATAAGCGGGAGCTGCCTTTGCGGAAGGAGACAGCATTGCAAGAGAAATAGCCATGTGCTTTTGTTTGCAGTTGAACTGATTTTAAGTTATCTTGGCACAAGCAGATAAAAAAGTTTTTTTTTCATTTTCCAAACTTTCAAAATGAAAGCCCAACTAATAGAAAAATTTGGAATACATTTTGAAAACATTAATCCCATTAGTGATGCTTGTCATGTGCTTAACTTCCCAGGGTTTTTTTAATCGCCTGTGTTTATGTGTGTGCCTATAGTTTGTGTGTGTGGTTGAGAATGCCTATTAAATTCTGGTTGATTATTATGTTATTATAATATTTTAAAACATCTAACCTACACTTCATAACGTTTTCGTCTAGCCATTTTTATCCCACTGTGCTCTTTTATCTGATTCATAAAAATTACCATTCTTTGAGATGATTGCTGAAGTGTTTCCTGTCTCTTCCTTTTGCCAGAATGTAAGCTTCAGGAGAGCAGGGGCCTTATTTGTTTGGGTTCACACTACATGCCCCCCATCCCACATAGTGCCTACCACATGTAATAAATATCGGGACACATGAAATAACTGCTATCTCAAGTGTTTCCAAAGCAGGAAATCAGTTGGAGTTGGTCTCCAACACAGAGAATTAATATACGCTTTGCTCTGTTTGCTTCTGCAATTTACAGGCCTTCAGTTTGTTCTATTGTGTTAGAGACTTATGCTGAGATAATTCAAGGAGAGTTCTGCTTCCCCCTATGGAGAAAATTGATTCAAATTGATGAGCTCCCTACCCATTAAAACAAATTCTCTCTGTGTCTGTTGCTGGGCTCATGAAACGATTTGTGGTAGTTACAGAACTTGGAGGTAGTTGTGTTTTGAAATAATATTGTGGGTACACATACTAGTTCTGGTTATGAAACCTAAGCCACTCCATTGCACCCAAGAGCAAGCCACGGCTTCCTGTTGATTATAACTCACTCTGTCACGTGTTTCTCCAAAGCAGCAGCAAGTGGGTTCTAACTCCCAAGTTTTCCGTCAGCAGTTGAGGGTTTGAGTGTTGTGCCAAACAGCCCCAGTCTTCATAAGTATCCAGCCATTTCCCCTGAAGTCTATTGGCTTGAGACTCTTGGCCTAATAGAAAAGGACATTTTGGATAGAGCAGTTGGCTAAAAAGGAGAGAGCTGTGGAGTTGCTAAGAGCCATAGAGGCTTAGTGGACTACTAAGCACAAGGTTAGGAGTTCCAGTTCACCAGCGACTGCACTGGAGAAAGGGGATGTTTTCTACGCCCGTAAAGAGTTGCGATCTCTGCAACCCATGGGGCTCAGTTAAACCCTGTCTTATGGGGTCGCTTAGCATCAGAATCAATGGGATCTGGTTTTGCGTTTTGATGTGTTTGCTGTTACCGGAGGGCCACAAAATTTTTGAAGTGTCTTAAATACAGATTAAAGAAGACAAGAAAGAGCCTAGACTATTTGGTCATTTAGAGCTATTCCGATTATTTGATCACTCAAAGCTTTTCAGTGCTGAGAGTTCTGTGGATTCATAATTGTAAAGCAGATTTCTAAATGAGTTTAACACACATGAAGATCTTGTCCTGACTGATGGAAGAGGAATCTTTAATTGCGTCGATTTACAGTGACTGGGTAATTTAGTAACGTTCTATTAATATTATAAATAGCTATGACGTGATTTGACTATATTTGGCAAAGGTTATTTTTACTATGACAAACATTTGTCTCATTTGAAAATCCCGAGTTCAATTTGAAGATGAGGTGAAAGGAAAATTCTTATAATTTTTATTAGTCACGGGAACAATTTTTAATAATGAAAATGATGTTTAAATGTCACAAATATGTGCTGCATTAACATATGTGACTAGTTATGACTAATCCACTTTGACCTTTCTTCCCTGAACATTCCCAAGCTCATGGGAGATAATGATGAGCTAAAAGTAACAGAATCGGATCTCAACATTTATTTTTACCTATTTAATTGCTAAATTCTTCATTCTAAAAAGTCAGATAAAAATGACTACTCTCAGTTGGCTTTTACATGACTATCAAAAGTCCTCAAGATAAGATTTACACATCTCTGAACTATGAGAGAAAATAATCTGTTTATTCTGTTGGGCTCATGGAATTTCTAGATAGCTAATATATGCTATAGTGTTTTGCCAGTCCAAATGTGCTTTAATCTCATGAATGTTACATTTGGTCAAGTCGAATTAAGAAAGATGGGGTCCTGATGGTGGAGCACATAGTCAGAGGCTGCTAACCCAAAAGTCGAGTTTATCAGCCACTCTGAGGACGATGCAGGTGGCTTCCCTGAGGATGCCTGCTGTGGGGCAGCTTCTCTTCTGTTCCTTAGTGCCACGATGATTCAGAATTGACCTCGAAGGGCGAGAAATCAACTCCCACTGGGTGAGAGAACAATAAATAGTTGGGAGAAAGCAAAGAACATGGAAGCATGACCAATTGTCCTTCAGTGCCAAAGAATGGGGAAAGTGAAGGGTAAAAAGACTGATAAATGATGAGCATTAGGAAATTCAAAGAGAGTTCTGATTTTCTAATTCACTTACAGATTTCTATCTCCCCCAGAGACAATTTGGTCAAGTCACAGCTCTTATAGTTTGGGACTGCCCTCACCCACCACCCTAGCTTGTCTTCACCCGAGAGCTCTTCAAGTCTCTCACTTTGCCTGCCTTTCATACAAGTGACTACTTAAGACTAAGTGGAACTAAGCTAAGGGATGTGGAAGTCAAGGTGAACTTTCTCAGTGCCATGGAGTCAATGTTAAGTCATGGTGACCCCTGTGGGTTTTCTGTATCTGTATCTCGGGAGGGAGTAGAAAGCCTCCTCTTTTCCCCAGGAGCTGCTGGTGAGTTTGAACTACCAACCATGCTGATATGAGGGACATACACACAGGGTTCCTTTACACACAAAAAAAATCGTCTTTAAAAGAAATTCTCGCTGGGATGAATTGGTCAAATCCCTTTGGATATTACCTGGTCAATTTCACATTTTCTCACCATCCACCTGTCTAACCTGGCCAAGCATCTTATTCCTTTTCTTCAGATAATGATAAAATTTAGACCTTTTTATACTACTTTATTGAAATGGTCATTACTTACCTCCTTTGAAAGACATTTCACAGTACAAATTTGTTTTCTTCTCAAAACGTTGCCTTTTCATTCCCTTTGTCCCTTCCTTGTGCTTTATTTGTTTTTTCCATAGACACCCCCCCCACACACACACATTTTTCTTTCTCCCTAGTGCATACAAATGTCTCAGAGCTCAACTACTAGTTAAAAGGGTGACTATTCAAATTCATACCAAGGTGTCTCATAAGAAAGGCCTGGCAAAATTCATCCATAGAATAACAGCCTTGAACATCCGATGAAGTCTAGTTCTGTGCAAACACCGCGAGTCAGAACTGTTTCCATGGCAATGAGTGGCTTCCTTTACCATCTTTTCCATCTCATATCCACGCCCACTGGAAAAAAGATTCATCTTTTCCTCCACAAGATTTTACACAACAGAAATGGTTTGACTCAACAGAAAATTGGGTGAAGGGAGAAAGCAGGCAGTGCAAGAGGTGAAAAATAATAATTTATAAATTATCAAGGATTTGTGAGGAAGGGAGACTGGGGAGTGATGGGATACCCAGGCCTCAAGTGGAAAGCAAATATTTTGAGAACGATGATAATGATGATGATGACAAATGTACAAATGTGCTTGATACAATGAATGGATGCTTGGATTGTGATGAGTTGTACAAGCCCCCAATAAAATATTTTTAAATGGTCTGACTAAGCATTTGTAACTCTCTCCCACCCACACAAAATTGTGAGTTCCTAAATGTTGCAGCTCATGTTTTATGTAGTATCATCTTAAGGGGGGCAGATTCTGAGGAATATTTTATTTGGAATTGTACTGACAATTGACAGATGAAGGTTAAGGGATAAAGAAGGAGACACAAATTAAATGTGTACCTTTGTAACTAGAAATGTGTTTTCAAAATAGATAGGAATGAGGGAGGTGCAAGTTGATTTAGTGAAGTTTTATTTCCAAATATTTTCAAGGTGCCAGAGATACAAATGAAAGATTCCCATGAGATATTTATTATCATATTCCTCAAAAAATTACAAATTAGATTTTATATAATCAGGTTTCATGATAAGGCAAATGGCTCCTAGCCAACAGAAATGAAATAAATATTTTATGTAATACTTTGATAACTCATTTAAGGCTTCTTGTGGTTCTTTTTTAATATGTTAGAAGACCCTGTGGCTTTTTTCAAGCACAAAACAATCCAATGATATTTACTCCAGCAGTCTCTTTCAATTGACCATATGTTTGCAACTTTCAACCTGATTTCATATATATTGACTGCAACGTACTACTTTTTGACTACTAAGTAGTTAACAGTGCTAACATGCAGAAAACTGAAATTTGACCAATTAATTTATTTTGGCATATTTCTGTTGTCCTCTGGAACATACTACTACTGGTCAATGAAAATGTATAGATAAAGTTATTATTTTGGTTTGAAAAGAGCAACTGGTATATTGTGCAAACTATGTTCACTTTATAAAAATGCTATAAAGTTTGGTTTTCCAAGTCCCCATAAGATTAAACGATTCAACTTTCCCCATGCTCCTACATGATTACATCACAAATTCTCGCCTCATCATTTCTACATTTAGAGCCATGTATTCTTCGTTTCTTTCTTAAGCGTGATTGGAAGTGAACTCCATCTTGAGGAGCTTAAGTAGATGTCCCACATAAAGGAAGATTATACTAGAAAGGCTAGAAAAATTGCAATGATTGTACACTAGTAAGTAAATGGAAAATGTTCTTTTTGACCTTTTCTTCTGTGACTAACTCAATTTAACATTCTTGCCTGTTTGCTAAAGTAGGTATTAACAATTTTTAAGACAAAAGTTAATACATTTACGTATATTTAATTTATTGTTATGTGATTTATGTGAACTTTTAACTAATTTTCTTTCTCTTTTTCTCTCCCCAGGAAAAAAAATGACATGATCAATTCAATTTCTTAATTTGGCTATCTCAATTTTCAACTGTGGTTGCTTAAGTCTCAAGCAATCATGGTGAACCTGAGGAAAGCGGTGCAAACACTCCTGTAAGGATGTTGTTTATTGTTTATCCTTTTAATTTAAAAATACTGGGTGATTAGATTTAAACGTGTTTATATAACCATTTAGCTGTATTTGTCTTGAGCTATATAAATAGCTATTATTCCAAAGATGAATATTATGGGTTTTCCTATTCAAAAATAAATGAGAACAAATGTACACAAATCGATTTGAGTTTTCATACGCCAGCACATCTTTCCAAATAAGCAATATCATGATAAGCCTTTCAGTTCAAATACTTTCTCCATGGACAAAATGTCAAAAGAATAAAAGACATTTCTATTTTCATCCTGTATGAGCTGAGAAACCAAGAGAATGAAATGTCTTTATGACAAGATTTTTTCTTATAAAAATAGTTAAGGTTAAAGCAATAAAGGATAGATGATAGGAATTACAGGTATGGCCATATATCGTGAAGGATCTTGACACGGAATTTCAAGCCTTGGCATCATATTCTCTTGTAATCACTGATTCATTAAAGGCAGCATGTAGAATGTAAAAAAAATGGGAAAAGAGATATGATTCAATTACTAAGAAATTCAAAATTCAATATGACTCAACCTTATCTTCTTTTTGACATCATCAAATGTTGGATTCCTTTTCTTCCAAACCTACCCTTCGATGAATGGGGCATGGCAAAAGAGACCCATGGCAGTGAATTTTCTGATCACTGCATCAGAAAGGCCCTTGATGTTCTTGTTACTCCACCTGCTCTTCTGATTCCTGCCAAAAAAAATAATTTAAAAAAAGCTAACCTGTGACAAACTCTACAGAGAACAGTGTGTTAGCATTGGGCTCTTCTTTTTTATATGCATCCCTGTGAACCATCTCGGATGCCATTAGAGTGATTATAAGCTCATGTATTTGTGGTTAAAATAGAAATAGAAGACAACCGAGAAGTGAGATGGTGAAGGAAAGTGATGAAGTAAAAGAAACATTAGGTTTGAGAAGTTCCAAAGGCATATATCTTAAGTCATTAGCTTTAATCAACTCAGTCCATGGTCATAGCGGTCAATGTGCCCAAAGCTAAAACTTCAGAAAACTCACAAAACTCTTTTCTGTAATAAAATTATGGGACTCACTCCAAGTCTTTCCTTTCTTTGGGAAAAGGAAGGTATTATAGGACACGTTCTAATGATGTCCATTGTCAAGTGCCCAGTAAAAGCTCAATAGCTTTAAAATGTATTCTGATTTATAAACTAAGTTTTTTTTAATCTTATTTACCTGTGGGTAATTTCCAATAAAACAGTAATCATAAATTCTATTAATTGCTCAGAGAGGACTTGTGATTTTTGAGTACATATTTTGAGACATGATTAGCTCTTTTTCTTTGTACTAAACCATAATGTCCATGAATGCAAACTCTAGAAGCAATCTTTTTTTAACTTATCCTCCTGTGTAAGCACACACATGTTTATCAGTAAATCCAGTTCTTACCGCCTAATAAGCACTCAATAAGAGTTAACATTCTTTGGCTACAAAAAGCAGAATGCTGAGATTTAGTTGGGGAAGGTAGCAATGATGACAATGATGGTGATTGTTGAAGGAAAGATGATTGTTTTCTAAAGGCAAAATTTCAGACAGTTAAAAATGTATTATATAAAAGCAAAATAATATATCTATATGACTCTTTATTGGTTTTGTTTTTTGTCTCTCCTCCCCACCTTTATTTTCAGTGTGCACCTAATTGGCCTATTGGTTTGGCAATATGATATATCTGTGAGCCCAGTTTCAGCTCTAGTAACTGACATTTTTAATTCCTCCGATGGTGGACGCTTCAAATTTCCAGACGGGGTACAAAACTGGCCAGCAATTTCAATCGTGGTAATAATAATCATGACAATCGGTGGCAACATACTCGTTATCATGGCAGTGAGCATGGAAAAGAAACTGCACAATGCCACCAATTACTTCTTAATGTCCCTAGCCTTCGCTGATATGTTGGTGGGACTACTTGTCATGCCAATCTCTCTGCTTGCAATCCTTTATGGTAAGTACGATAGCATTTATTTTTCTATCCTTATATGTGCCAAGAAATATGGTAAACACTCATTATTTCATTTATATCACTGGGAAATGAATTGAAGCTCTTGGTTAATGACATTAGTATTGCTGATGCAGTGCTGGTGATTTGGACAGCTGTCTCCAGAAAGCCCATCTAGAGCTGAGTGCAGAGAGGAGAGCCAGTCTATTTCGTGAATCCTCGTATCCAAGGAAGAGCCCTGGTATATTAGTGGCCGGCCCTTTGGGCTAGTTTGAAATCACCAGCTGCTCCCTGGAGAAAAGATGAGACTTTCTCCTCAGTGGCTAAGACTGTAATTCTCTATGGGAGTAGAAAGCCTTATTTTTCTCCCAAGGGGCACACAAAGCAACGGGTGGTTTTGAATTTGCAGTTGGCATACACCTGCGTTCTGAGTGGTGCGTATGCTTGGTACTGCATCAAAGGGGAAAACTGGTCCATCATTTTAAGTAAATAAATGTTGAATAATCATTTCTTAATACTTCAAACTAACTACGACGCAATAAACACTGATTAGCAGCTATTGTTCTTTCCAAAGCAATCTCTAACTCATGTTTTTACAGGGAGATGAGGTAACCAAATTAATACAAAGTATATACCTGCCAGCTCATGGAATCATTATGAAAATTCAGAAATTGGCACTTTCAATATGTTAGACAGACTACACATCTATCCACGTACACAGTGGTAAAGGTGATTGATTTTTAATTGTGCCTTCTGCCCCCCTAAACTTTGTTTTTAGTTTAGAATATTTATAACAAACGATCAGAATTGCCTATATAAAACTAAAAAGTACATTGACTAAGAAGGTGAAGACCCCAGGTCAATTAATTGGTTCATAAGATCATCTCATAAAAGAAATCAAAATATATCCCATACTCCCTGGAATATGTAATGGAATTGCACTAAATGGAATAATATTGATCATGTGTAAGACCCTCAAATCCTAAAAAAAGACTAAAATATTCTAGATAACAGACTCTCAAGGCATTTGAAATTAATTATATTGTATAAAACGTACAATGGGCATCGCTTCCCTCTGGTGGTTGTGGGAGCTACCCAGCCTTTCTCCCGGAGAGCTAATGCAGGATTTGAACTGCCAAGCCAATGGGCCAGAGTCCCGCACTCAACCACTATGCCACCAGGGCTCAGCATATGACAAAAGATCCTCTGAATAGGAATTCTATAAACAATAATCTAAGAAAATTTTTTGTATAAGACCAAAATATAAATACAAATCACCCAACACTTCCGTTTCCCCCCTAACCACTAAAAGAGAAGAACAAATTAACTTAGACAATACCACCATGAAGTATGGAGGGCATCCAAATTTTCAATGAGACACAAGTAGAAAATCAATAGGAAATCAAAAAGCATTATCTATTATGTTCTCATTACAAGCTACAATGTAGATAAAGGAAATCCCAGGACCATATTCTAGGAAAAGCGAAGACTAAGTAGCAAGCCTACAATAAGAAAGAAATAAGAAAGAAAATATACCCAAGAAATAATTGAAAACCTCCCCCACAGAGGGAAGGGACTGAAAAGTATGCACAGGGCTCAAGAAGACAGTCTTGTGATCTATCCTTTGGATACGGGGAAAAAAAGACTAAGCAAAGAAAAAATGAAGTAAGCAATGAAGTGATAGAACCAAGGCAGGGAAAATTGTTTATATTACAAGATTAAAGAAAAGAAGACAACAAAATCTGACATACCCTGCCTCGCTCACTGCCCTCAACATCTCCAGAAAGCCCTCCAGTCAAGAAAGCAAACCTTTCTCCACTGAAGATGAACTCTTCAGTTAGACGTTTGGAAATGACCACCAAATTTTTAGCCATCGCCATAGAAATTTAGAGATGCGAGCAACCTTCTAATATGCCAAACTTCTATAAAATGAAAATAAAACCGAGAATCAAAACAAGGTACCCAATGATCATTCCTACTGGGTTAAAAAAAAAGAGAGGGAGAGAATGATCTGGCAGGAGAAAACTAGCACACTTCCAATTAAAGAAAATCTTGAAACTAGGAGAAAAAATATCTTGAAGTCAAAATGTAAAAAAATAAAAGCACTAAGATTTAATATTATATTAATATACATATATATATATATAATATTGGAAAGAGTTTTCCAGAAACAAAGAAACCCTCTGACATGTTCATGGGACCAATTCAGTGGAAGTGAAGGAAAAAAAGAGACCCTTGATAAAGTCCAAGCTTCGGGTAGGGGTTTAAAAAACTTCCGGTATTTTTTTTATTTTAAAGGTTTTTTTAAATTTTTTTAAAAATTTTATTGGGGGCTCTTACAGCTACTACAACATTCAGTACATCATTTGTATCAAGCACATTTGCACACATGTTTCCACATACATTTCCCAACATTTTCCACTTGAGCCCTTGATACACGCTCCTCTTTAAAAAAAAAAAACCTCCCTTTTCCCCTCCCCCCCTTTTTTTAATGAATCATTTTATTGGGGGGCCCCTACAACTCCAATCACAATCCCTAACAACATCAGTTGTGTGCAGGCCACTTTTGCACACCCATTGCCATCATCACTCTCAAAACATTCTCCCTCCCTCCAGGCCCCCATTATCATCTTCCTATATTACCCTTCCTCCCCCCTTCCCCTTGAACCCTTAGTAATTTACAAATTATTTTTTCATCCTGTACACTGTACAATGTGTCCCAACACTCACTTCCCTGTTGTCCATGCCCCAGAGAGGAGGCTACGTGTAGATCCCTGAAGTTGGTTCTTCCTTTCTATTCCTCCATCCCTCCACCCCCTGGTATTACCACTCCTATTACTAGTCTTGATGGATCATCTATCCTAAGTTTCCCATATTTCCAACTTCACTGTACATCTCCTGGTCTAGCTGGATTTATGTGGTAGAATTGGGGTCATGATAGTGGGTGGGAGGTAGCATGGGAACTAGAGGAAGGTTGCATATTTCATAGCTCCTACCCTGTATCTTAACTGACTCATCTCCTCCTTATAACCCCTCTGCAAAAGGATGTCACCTCACCTATTGATGGGCTTTGGGTCCCCAATATGTATTCCCCCTCATTAATAATAATATAATTTTAGCTCATTGATGCCTGACACCGGATCACTTCCCTACCTCATGATCACACAGGCTGGTGTGCTTCTTCCGTGTGGGCTTTATTGCTTCTGAGCTGAATGGCCAGTTGTTTACTCAAGCCTTTAAGTCCCCAGATGCTATATCTTTTGGTAGCCGGGCACCATCAGCTTTCTTCACCACATTTGCTTATGCACACATTTGTCCTCAGGGATCATATCAGGAAAGTGAGCATGCAAAGTTGTGTTTTTGAGTTCTTGAAGCCTGATATCTCATCCCTTTGACACTTCATGATTCCAGATGCTAGTGTGCTTCTTCCATGTGGGCTTTGTTCCTTCTGAGCTAGATGGCTGCTTGTTTACTTTCAAGCCTTTAAGTCCCCAGATGCTCCATCTTTTGATAGCCGGGCACCATCAGCTTCTTCACCACCTTTGCTTATGCACACATTTGTCTTCAGTGATCATGTCGGAAAGGTGAGCATCTTGGAATGCCAATTTAATAGAACAAAGTGTTCTTGAACCGAGAAGATACTT
>PVJH01000829.1:0-112510 GCA_004026705.1 Nesogale talazaci | reverse complement strand
GCATTAATCTCTTTCCCCATCCTCACTTATAAATATATGCCCTTATGTACATACCTGTATTTGAACCTCTATAAATGTTCATTATCCCCCAGTTCCTTCCTCTATTTCCATTTGCTTCCCTCTTGTCCCACTATTATGCTCACTCTCCATTTGGGTTTCAGTATTTTTTCTCTGTTATATTAGTATTAATCAATCCCTATTGGCCTTCTCTCACCCACCTTGTCCCTGCATTATACCCTGTTGGACACAGCCACACCAGTGCAAAGCACTAAGAGTGTGCACCAGAGCCTAGAGTCACAGATGGAGTGACAAGGATATACTTTGGGGCCAGGGTATTGGCAACCCATCCGACTCAACCAGGGGTCTCTCTAGGAGGTCAACAACAGACCTTGAACTTTATAGAGGTTCTTATATTGCTATTATTTTTATTATTCTGTTACATATTGTATAGTACATTGAGAGGGTTTCTTGTTGTTGTTATCATTGTTTTATTTGCTTAAGTTGCTCCATTTTAGGAGACCTTTCTTGTACATATTGCTACCTCTACAGGTCTATCTAGACAAGATAGACTGGACAAAGAGGTTGGAGGCAAAAATGACAAGTCTGATGGCTACAGGGTAGGGGACATTGAAGAGGGGGAGGAGGGGGAAAGGTGGTGATGTCGACCAGTCCAGGAAAAAGGGAATAACAATTGATATAAGGTTTTTTTGATATATAGTTCACTTGTCATACAACTTAATAGATCAATCATTAAACTGCATTGTACAACATTCATCAAACTCAGTTCTGGGAAAAAAATCAATTCTAGGATATTTTCTTATTTCTTGCATTCATTGTTAATAGCTTCCCTCTTTCCTCCAATCTCCCGAAGAAACCATTAATTCAGTTACTATCTCTATGGTTTTACCTATCCTCAATTTTATATATAGGAAAACATATCAAAATAAAGCCAATAAATAATCCAGCAACAATAGCAAGATCAAGAACTATTAAAAACTGGAACAAATATAAAATGGATCAAAAGAGAGGTAAAATGATAAGGTGTTAAATTTTAACCTAACTACTTCTATGATAATCCATTTTTCAATGATAGTAAGGTTATATGCATCCCAGCTCTTTGGTCAGAGGGATTTTTTTTCATTCTATAATTTAGAGAGTTTCTATACAAACTTTGTGATGCACTCTCTATAGAATGTCTGCATCTTTAAATATTTACAGAAACAGACAGTCCTATCTTTATTTTGTGAAGATGCTGGTGAGTTTGAACCACTGCATTGCCTGTTAACATGTGGGGTAGTTGCATATATAAATATCTCTTAAAACTGGATCTACATGCATATACTTATAGGATTAGTATTAAGATGGGCGTTGGACTTTCACTCAAATACTTCCTCAATGCAAGAACACTTTGTTCTATTAAATTGGCATTCCATGATGCTCACCTTCCTGACGCAATCACTGAAGACAAAGGTATGCATAAGCAAAAGTGGTGAAGAAAGCTGATGGTGTACCAGCTATCAAAAGATATAGCATCTGGAGCCTTAAAGACTTAAAAGTAAACAAGAGGCCATCTATATCGGAAGCAACAAAGCCCACATGGAAGAGGCACACCAGCTTGTGTGACCACAAGGTGTGAAAAGAATCAGGTATCAGGCTTCAAAGATCTAAAAATGATAACATCGTGTGCCCATCTTACTGATATTATTGCTGACAACAAATGTGTGCATAGGCAAATGTAGTGAAGTAAGCTGATGCTGACCAGCTATCAAAAGATATAACATCAGGGGTCTTAAAGATTTGAAAGTAAACAAGCAGTCATGTAATTCTGAAGCAACAAAACCCACATGGAAGAAGCATACCAGTCTGTGTGACCACCATGTATCAAAGGATCAGGTATCAGGCATTAAAGAACTAAAAATTATATCATGGCTGAGCCCTGGTGGCGTAGTGGTTGTGCATGGGACTGCGGCCCACTGATGGAGGTTCAATTCCAGCTCACAGGACCAAAGGCTGGGCCTCCTACTCCCACCACCAGAGGGCAGTGATGCCTATTTTTTTTATAAAAATTATATCATTATAAATGAGGGGGAGTACAGATTGTGGACCCAAAGCCCATCAATAGGTGAAGAGACATCTCCTTAGAGAAGGGTCGTAGGGAGGAGGCGAGCCAAAGCACAGTGTAGCATCAATGAAATATGCAACTTTCCTCAAGTTCTTAAGTGATTCATCCCTCCCACTATCATGATCCCAATTCCACCTTACAAATCCAGCTAGACCAGGGGATGTACACTGTTACAGATAGAAGCCAGAATCATGGGGAATTCAGGACAGATGATCCCTTCAGGACCAGTGGTGAGAGTAGTGATACCGGAAAGGTGGAGGGAAGATGGAGTAGAAAGGGAGAACCAATTGCAGGAATCTATATACTACTTCCTCCCAGGGGTACAGATATCAGGGAAGTGGGTGAAGGGACACTTTGGATAGTGTACATTTTGGCAAAATAATGATAATTTGTAAATTATTAAGGGTTCATAGGGGAAGGGGAGTGGCGAGGGCGGGAATATATGGGAAGAGGCCTAAGTGGAAACAGGATGTTTTGAGAATGATGATGACAAAATATCTGCAAATGTGGACTGCACACAATTGATTCATGTATTCGTCATGATAAGAGTTGGATGACCCCCTGCAATAAAATGATTTTAAAATTTTTAAAAAGAGAAAAAAGGCAATTAAATGTCTCACATGCAAAAGATATTGGAATATCTACATATTTTAGAGTTGATTTAAAGGGTGAATTTACTAGAGATACTCAATATTTAATAAATATTTTCAGAATTCAAGTAAGATAGGTTGAAGTAATGACTATATATCCACAAAAGTTGTCCATGAAAGCTCAAAAAAGAATCTAATTTTCTAAAACTGAGAAAATTCATTACCTGAATCCCTTCTTAAGAAATCTCAGTGTGAATGGGATTCATGAGCAAAGACCTGATTTGAAACCTGTATCAAAAAGGTTAGGAGTTGTCCGTTTATGGGAAATTCGAGTTAAGAGGACCCCGTACATTCCCAGATGTCCTTTGTTTTTGTTGGACTTCTTTTCATCAGCAATGTGTACTATCTACATGATGCAGAGGAGCTCGGTTTGCCCAGTGGTTACACATTGGACTGTGAACAGCAAGATCAGCAGTGGAAATTGCTGAAGAAGGAAGAGGCTTTTAATTCCAAATTGCAGTTTCAGAAACCACAGGGGCAGGTCTGTTGTCCGCAGACAAGGACTAAGGGATGGTCATTACTGTTTTAGCCAAAGTCAGAGAAAAGACAGGATAATTAGAAAATTCCAAGTTTATTCCTGCCATTGCTGACAAAAGTAACAGTGAGATGTGTACCTCCAAATTGTTTAAAGATTCAGTGAAATTCGACAATTTCTTTTACCCCAAACTTTGTGGCAGATTCAGAGGGTGAACCTTTTCTAATGACCATAGAGCTTCAAGCTATAGAAACAAGGGAGCAGGGTTCATAGGCTATGTCGACAATCCCCCAAGGCATTATCAGACCAGCAATTTATATCTTTATGAAGCCAGAGTCTGCCAAACCTGTACCCTGTGCACTTTCAGCCTTTATGCTTCCATCTACGTGGCCCTGCATCTGATTCTCTCCCATAGATTATCACACAGTATCTACCACGGAGCACTCATACTACTTTCACATAGGTTATTAAGTCTGCCTCAGTGTGCGTCGCCCCAAGTCCTCATTCTGTTAACTATCATTTGTTTCAGACATGATGCATTTGTAACTCATTTAAAAAGTCCCAAAGTAGGCAGACCAGGGGATTTTGAAATTACCCCCATTACACTGCTGTGTAATCCACAGAGATCAGCCCTCTGTGTATCGAAGGACAGACTCAATCATTTGGTGAGGAAAGGTGTTCCCTATTTCTGTAGTCTGCATTCTTTTATTTCGAATGTCTTCTCTTAGAAATTGAAATTGCATATTTTATGTCCTGCCATTTCTAGGATTCGTTAAAATATATAAGTGCCAATATAATAATAATGTTAAGATTTTTTAAAATTCCTTACAGTTTTGCCTATCAGTCTAAATTCGGAGTAGTCATAACAATTATCTACTCACCTTGGGTCTTCTGCAAAGGTAAGTGTATTGGACTTGGTTTCCAGTCGCTGGAATAGAGGATCTGCTGAGCAAAAATTGGTTTGGTATGAGAAGTTTTATGGAAGTTAAACAAGATGACTGCATGACAATGCATCATAGGATTGTCTATGCTACAAAGCTAATTAATCATTTAAATATATTCATGGAAATTTGGAACAATGTGAAGATTTGAAATGGAGAGGACTAAACCTGTTGACTTGTATCTGTGTAATGCACTAGGTTACACATCATGGCATTTCATAGTCTTAATTATAATAAATAACATTAATTGAAAATACATTTCCTGGGGATTCTGAAAATTATGGATTAACCAATGCTATCCTCACAAAAGAATACCTAGAACATTATTATTTCATTTTTTCAATTATGAAGAAAGTAAAGTTCTGAGAGTTAAGGTGCCCAAGACTATATAACTAATCTGTGGTAAGATGAAATATTCAGCACAGGCTTAGCAAACTCCAAAGTCCTAGGTTTTAATAAATGTTTTATGTTACATGTTATTTCAAACATCCTTTGCAAGAATAACTACATCATAAATATGAACTAGCTAAAATAAACATCTCCCCTCCTACAAAATTACTAAATGTCATGCATATTATCTTTAGAATTTTATTTTCCCACTGCATCAGATGATTTGTCTATAAGCTATGTCATCCTCCATTTATTATTTTGTCTTCTTATTCCTTCAAGAATATCTTAAGCCTTCCCTCCTTTCCTATAGATTTATTCTTCTTAGTACAGAATAGTTGTTTTGAAATTCAACCTCCAGAAACATATTTGAGAGAACTAGTTGGATGATATATTTTGAAAGTGCAGATTAATTTTCATGTAACACTTTCATTTCTAGGGACTTTCAGAGATGTCACCGACACTTATCTAGTGGAGGCCAATTTGACCTAAATGTTTTGGAGAAACTATAGTTCACAGGAAGGAGCTGTCCCTGGTGGTCAAATGATTACATGGTGAGCTGCAATTCACATGGGTGGCCCTTCGAAACCACCAGCAGCTCCGTGGGAGAAAGACTGGTCTTTCTACTTCCATAATTAGTTATAGTTTTGGAAATCTATAGGCAGTCAATATGAATCAGCATTGGTTCCATGGCAGGAAGAGAGGTCATAGGAATAATATATGATAAATAAAATCTCTTAGCTTTCTTTGACTGACTAACAAATAGCAAGAAAGAATGTCCTCATAGACATTAAATATCTTTCCAGATTTTGAGTTCATTCTCAGGGTGAAACAATTTTGTTAAGTGTGCAAAAGTGGTACCAAATTTCTGGGTAAATAATATATTATGCTCTAGGACATTGATTTACAGTATTACATAATAGACCATAGGTCATCGACTGGTGGTCATGAACTTGGTGACTTCCACCTGCAGGTGAGTTTTGTTTTGCCCTATGTAGCAATTTTAACTTTATTATTTGAATGACACTTAATGGTGTGTGGGTTTTCATCTTTCATGTATTTTATATCCCTCCTTATTATCTTCTACCTACCCATTTTACTCACTGAGATGACTTAACTAGTCCATAAAAGTATTTAAGTTTGTGACAATATTTTATAACCAAGGTTTCCTTGGGTATCAAAGTTTGTGGGTACAGATAAGAATATCTTGTTATAGATACCATAAATTTACTAGTTTATCATTGAATGTACCTTAAAACAAAGGGGCATCAGAAAATTCCATTGTCTTTTAATCCCATCTTTCATGAGTTTGTTGAAGTCCTCTTTCATACCCCCTAGTCATCTAGAAGTATCTTTCACCCAAAGTACTTCTGGAACTCCTCAGAAATTTTCCCACGTGTCATCATTAGCAAGTCAATAGATATCATTTGGCATTGCTGGAACTCTGGCTGGTTTTCATAAAGTATGTATGTATCCATTAAGTATCCACTATTAACTGCCAGCATTCTCTGTGTCATCATCTCCCATTGAGCATTAATTATCTCCCAATGAGATATCACCATCTGCCACTAGCCATCCATCATCGTTGACTGCACACCTATTGAGTACTGCCATATATATTGGACATCCATAATCTACTATCAGGCATTGTGGTCCCTGCTGATATTCTGACACGTCTCCACCAGGACCTTACATGAAAATGCTAGGTATCTGTCCAGGGTGTTTCCACTTGGTGCTGTCAAATGAACAGCTACTCAAGATACCACGTGATGCTACATTTCCTTCTGCCTTCATTGTGCTTAAAGCAATCTTCTGAAAGTCCACTGTACTTCACTGTTCATACAAAAATTCGTAAAGTTTTCATCACAAGCTGTGACATGTTCTATCATCTAAACATTAGGAAAAGAAATGCTTGTCCTTGTCCCCTTCACAAAATCCCTCTGGAGACCTTCCTCACCCGAGTCTATCACACTCTCCTAAAAGCTAACCTAGAGGCCTAGTATTGCCTAATTCTACTTTCAGGTATCCATGCAAATATTTCCTTTAGAAAGGATATCCTATGACCCCATCACCTTATATTTTAACCTGATATATGGCATCTTATGGGGTAAGTCAATGAGAGCAGCAATTCATGTGGATAAATACTTGAGGCTTTCAAGCTACAAACATGGAGAATTATGAATCTTCATAATTTGGTCAAGTCCTTTTGTCCAATATCCCCCCTCCCAGCAATATAAGGAGTCATTTCATTGCAAGATTTTCACCCTTGGAGAAAAATACTTCTCCAGATAAGTTCTACCTCTACATGTAAAAAAGGAAATGAGAACCCAGTATTCTTGCCCCAAATGGCAATGGCATATATTGAAAACATAGTCTAGAAGCCCGGGACTTATCATCAGAGTGTGCTTCCTCTATGCATTCTTTTTACTTTCTACTTTTTTCCAGAGAATACCTGAGGTTTACAAATGACTTTTTGCTTTAAATATTTTTGTTAAAAACTCAAAATAGGTGCATAATGTAATATCTATTTACATCCCTGCACTGCTTGAAAAGGCAATTTAATTAATGAAGATATGCAGCACTGTACAAGCTCATTAGTAACATCTAGCACCTAATGGAGCACTTACTCAATCCAAGCCCTTAATTTTCAGCTCTATTTCTTTTAAAAATTCGGGCTGAGCCCTGGTGGCATAGTGGTTGTGCACAGGACTGCTGCCCACTGGGATGGAGGTTCAATTCCAGCTCCACAGGAGCAAAGGCTGGGCCTCCTACTCCCACCACCAGAAGGCAGTGATGCCCCCCCCCCAAAAAAAAAGCAAAAAAAAAAATCATAGAAATGTGGACTATTCTATGTTCCTGAAGACTTTTAAATAATCTTATTGGGGGGGCTCTTACAGCTATTATAAAATTCAGTACCCAACCTGTATCAAGCATATTTGCACACATGTTGCCACATACATTTCCAAACATTTTCCACTTGAGCCCTTGGTATAAGCTCCTCTTGAAAAAAACCTCCTCTTTCCCCTCTCCCCTTTTTTTAAATGAATCATTTTATTGGGTACTCATGTATCTCCCTTCACGATCCATACATTCATCAATTGTATGCATATCTCATTTGCACACTTGTTGCTATCATCACTCTCAATACATCCTCCCTCCACTTAGGCCCCCAGTTCCACCTCCCTATAGTTCTCTTCCTCCCTCCGCCCCATGAACCTTTAATAATTTACAGGTTGATATTTCATATCGTACACTGTCCAATGTGTCCCTTCACTCACTTCCTGAAGACTTTAAAGCAAAATATTAACTAATGCTTACTGTCTTGATATTGCACTAGAAACACAGATAAACTTAACTAGGAAAATATATTTTGACATTATTTTATTGGGAGCTTTTACAGCTCTTATCACAGTCCCTACATACATCCATTGTGTTAAGCACATTTATACATTTGTTGCCATCATCATTCTCAAAACATTCTCTTTCTACTTGAGTCTTTGAAATCAGCTCATCTCCTCCCACCCAATCCTCCCTCTCTGAGGAATCCTTGATAATTTTTTCATGTTTTACACCAACTGCTGTCTCTCTTCACCCTCTTTTCTGTTGTCTGACCTCCTGGGAGGGGATTATATGTAGATCATTGTGATCAGTTCCCCCTTCCTCCCCCCTTCCTCTCCTGTTATCACTACTCCCAATACAAATCCTGAGGGGCTTATTGGTCCTGGGTTCCCTGTGTTCCCAACTCATACGTGTACTGGTGTACACGCTCTAGTCTATCTATATTTGTAAGGTAGAATGGGGGTCATGATATTGGTGGTGGGGGAGATCATTAAAGAACTAGAGGAAAGTTGTATGTTTTGTCAGTGCTATACTGTACCCTGACTGCTTCATCTCTTCCTTGTGACCTTTCTGTAAGGAGATGTTCAATTTTCTGCTGATGGACTTTGGGTCTCAGCTCCACCCTCCCATTTATTCACATCGATATGACTTTTTTGTTCTGTGTCCTTCGATGCCTGATACCTGATCTCATTGATACCTCGTTATCACACATGCTGGTGTGCTTCTTCCAGGTGAATTTTTTGTGGCTTCTCATCTAGATGGCCACTTGTTTATTTTCAAGCCTTTAAGACCCCAGATGCTATATTTTCTGTTAGCCAGGAAGCATCAGCTTTCTTCATCACATTATCTTATGCATCTTTTTTGTCTTTAGTGATCATGTCCAGAAAGTGAGCATCGCAGAATGTCAGGTGTTTAAACAAAGTGTCCTTGCATTGAGGGCGTACTTGAGAGGAGGCCCAATCTTTCTGTTACATAGATCTATTCCCTTCTCATTATATAAAAATATAACATATGTACATGCCTGTATTTAAACCTTTATAAATGTCCTTTGCCTCCTAGTTCTTTCCTCTATTTCCTGGTACTTTCCTCTTGTCCCACTATCATGTTTAGCCTTCATTCGGGTTTTAGTAATTCCTCTCAGCTATCCTTCCCTTGATAATGTTATTGTCCATCCAATCGGTTCCGATTCTGGCAATCCTATATAAAACAGAACACTTATCATATCCCCTTCTAAGGAACATTCTGGCTGTACATATTCCCACGGCAGAATTTTGCTCTTTTGGCCATTATATGCTTCGACAGCACCAGAATTCAATGGCATAATCTTTATCTACTTTTTATTCCTTGTCAAGATGTCACAATATATGAGACAAAAGAAAATAGAATAGCTTGAATTAGAAAAGTGAAATCCTAAACAATTTCAATTTTTCTCAGTTTATCATGAGAACTTTTATTGACTCAGTTGTGAGAAATTGTGTTGTTTGTTTTGTATTTTGCAGTGATTACAGTGAGTTGTAATCCATACTGAAGGAGTTAATCCTTGATCTTCCAACAGTAAATGCTTAAATTCTCCCTGACTTTCAGCAAATAAGGTAGAGTTATCAGCATTTTTGCAAATTGTTAGTAAGGCTCCCTTAAATCCTGGCATCATATTCTTCATCACATAGTCTGGTTTCTTAGATTATTTGCAAAGTATACTTACTGAATAATATAAGGAAAAGCTAACACAGAGATGTATACCCTTCCTGGTTTTAAGTCACAAAGCACTCTCTTGTTCTGTTTATATAACTGCCTCTTGATCCACACACAATTTCCTCAGATATATGGAGCATTCTTGACTTTCCATTCTCTTTGGTGCTTTCCTTAGTTTGTTATGATCCACACAGTCAAATGCCCTTGTGAGGTCAATAAAGCACACATAAGCATCTCTCTGATATTAACTGTTCAACCAAGATCCAGCTGACATCAGTCATGATGGCCTTTATGCCAAGGCCTCCTCTGAATCCTGCTTAATATCTGGCAGCTCCCAGTTCATGTACTGCTGAAACAAATTTTAAATTATTTTCAGCAAAATTTTAGTAGTATGTACTATTAATAATATTATTCAATAATTTATGCATGCTGTTGGGTCCCCTTTCTTTCTAATGGGCACTGATAGGCAATCTTCCATTTGGTTGGCCAAATAACTGTCTTCCAAATGTCTTGGCATCGATTAGTGAATGCCTCGAGTGCTTAATCGGGCTCCTGGAGTTTTGCTTTTCTCGAATACATTTAATGAATCATGTATTTCTTCTTTCAGTACCATTGGTTTTCAATTATATGCCATCTCTTGTGATATTTGTATGTCAACCATTTTTTTAAGTAGAGTGCCTATATTTTCTCCTTTCCTCATCTCCAAGTTTCTTAGAGTTCTACTGCTGAAAATTGTTTGGTGCTCCAAATAAACATTACACACCTAACATTTTTGAACTGTATTTTTTACATTAAAATATAGCAAAGCAAGCTGTTCATATAATGTTTACATAACATTAAGTCTCCAAAAAGGAAACACATTAAACTGTTTTTCCTCTGACTTGATACTCTTTGAGGAAAAACTCAAAACAAAACCAAAACACTCAGTCCTTCAAAGGAGGTTTAGAACTTTCTCAGGGGGAAAACACAATCAAATGCAGAAAGACACTGGTCTATATAAACAAGAACTGATGACTCCAACTTTAATCCTTCTAACAATAACAGTTGTAGTCTGATCAATAAAGAAATTGTGATACCATTGTTTGATTAGTGAATTTTTGGTTGAGGTCACAAAGAAGTGATAAGCACATTTTATTCTATAACTGAGAATAGAATCTTTAAATTATTTTAGGAAATAATTATAGATATTTTTTATCATAGTCACTTAGCATTCAAGTGGGATCATAGTACTTCACTGCTAAGCCTTAACCAGATGTATCAAGGTTTTTCATAAACCATTGTGTTATTAGGACCACATCTTCCCCAAATAGCTTATGGAAAAAAAAAAACCCTTTATGTTTTCTGGGAAACTTTAGGTAAGACGATTTTAACCTTGTCATGAAGAAATAATTCTTGGGCCCATTTTGTATAAAAGGCAGCTGTGTTAATAGAATGCATTTCTTTCATATCCTGATCTCACCACAAAGATAAGTTACTGTTTAGTTTTATGCTTCTAGCAATTAGCAGCGTCAGATAACTTGCGCTTACAAAAAGTTTTGAGATGACTACAGCTAACTAAGCAAGATGTCTAAGACAAGGCAATGAGCAGTATAATTCAGTATGAACTAAGTTAAATTCAATAATTCACTTTGGGTCAAAAATGGAGTTTACAAACTTCTCTTTTACAATTTCCTCCTCTTAGTCCAGGACTTGATTGAACATCTGCTGTTAAATTAAAGAAATAGTTTTCTTCATTGACTCAGTTTAAATCACCATTGGTGATGCTGTTAGAATTAATAAGAACTTAATTTCTACCTTACTATGGGGGAGTTCTCATCTTCAGGATGGGATGAGACATGTATCCCATAAAGAAAGGAACGATTCATCTTCTGCAAGGTGATTCTGATGATGAGGCAATTCTGGTTTGATGTTATTCATCATGCTTGAAAATGACAATGACCTTACAAATGCATTACTGGAATTTGGGGTTCTTCCAATTCATTAGAGACCGCTATTGCCTCTTCATCCATTAGCCTGCACATGGGCAGCAGGTTGCTTCTGTGGGTCGAAGCATTAGTGAATACTTTCATAAAACATTTAATGTCCTATTATAATAAATTTTAATAAAAACATGAAATCCATGGAACAGAATTGATCTAATCCACGCACCTTCTATGTTAGTGTGCCAACCAAACATGTTGGTTAGAATAAAATTGCCAAAAATGAAAATCCTGAACCTTGTTTGTTTTCCCATGCATTGCCAGGTGGCTTTTGTGGCATAATTTTGAAAATACTATTCTACCTCTGGTGGAGTGTTGACCTGGGTGCAGCATGAAGTATTGACTATATAGATTCCACCTTGTTGTGCCAAAAAGAAATTGAGGGCAGCGATATCTTCTAAAGCTCTCTTAGTAAGTGAGTTGAATGCAGTCGTTGCATTAGTCACATCAGCAGTGAATTGGTTCTTCATGTTTGAGATGGTTCCATTAGCAAGTTCCTAATCTGCAAGTCCACATCATGGTACAAATGATTTTTCAAAGGAAAAAATCTGTTTCTGAGATGTCCTCAACAGGTTTGAATTCATAGTCTATTCCTCATTTTTCCTAATAAAGTTGGAGGGTTAATCCAATGAATGCTTTCATCCTAAGACTGAATGACTAATGGGACTTCCATGTGGCCTCAAGTATACTGGCCTGTCATACTCAAACTATCCAAATAAAATAACGCTCAGACAGAAGAATCATTATCTGTATTCAAATTGGCATGGCTGGATAACTTGATCTTCCACAGAAAAAAATATGTATTTATATGGGGCACATGTTGTGCCAGTTTTGATGTTTTTACCTGAGACAGGAATGTTTTTTTAATATATTTTCAAGTCACTTTTCAGTCAAGGAGGTGTTACAAATAGGCCACTTTTAACCCTTAGCCAGTTTCATATTTGAACACAAAGAGGTATTTTGCCCTGTAGGCATGCTGTTAACTTTCCTGAAAAAGCCACATTCCAAACTTTGCAAAAAGGCGTTGAATGAAATTTTTGCTATCAGGTAGGATGCAGGAAAAGAAATATTACTCCAATTTTTGTTAACTCCAATTTTGTTAACATGAAATCTCAGGCTGGATTATTAACCCCATGTCATGCCATAGAATTACAAATGTGACTCACATAAAGGTGATGTCAAAATTGGTGGTAGGAAGGGAAGTAGCACTTTACTCAGGTATGGGAAAAGGTAATGGCTGTGAATTTTCGTGAATGGTATGGGGAGTGTAGAAGAGTCCATACTCAATAAAGTTTGCGGGTTAAAAATGTCCTGAAATAATTTAGCAAGTGCATTTTGTGCCAAGAGGTAATGGTGCAATAAGAAGGAGTGTGAGCATAAAGTTTCATAAAGACTTACTAGTGGAGAAATACAGCCCCAAAGAAATAAACAAAGGTTACTTGCATACAAGTAAAAGCAACGGCAAACTTTATTGGTGAATAGCACCAAAAATAACCATTAAAGGATAGATACCATTCCATTGTTAATTGTTAAAAATGTAATGACATTTCAAAATGCACGTCTAAGTAAATCATTTTTGATAACTCTTGTTAAAGCCAAAAAGTTAGTGAAATATAAAAGACATAACTATAATAAATCCAATAAAAAACCCAAATAAAAGGGCTAGTAAAGATTTTAATATGACACAGATCATAAGTAGTACAGCTATTATTGAAAAGTACTATTCATTTGAAGAAACCTGAGGTCCACAGGGCAAAACAATATTTCAAAAAGCAGAATACTATCACTCAGTTACAGTCCAATGATGATTTTTAGAAGAATTAGAATCATCAGAAGACAGATTATTCATACTTCAGCAGTTAAATTTTATACAATTTAATAAGTTCACATTTATAGAACAAACACTAGTCTAAAAGCAATTGAAATTAAGCAAGCAACTACAAATTCTAAATTATCCATTGTTTTTGTTAAATGCTGTCAAATCAATTCCAACTCATACTGCACCATCCTTGGCATTTTTTCTTGTCATTTTCTTTCCTTTTTTGGGATCACTTATTGGGGATTCCTACAGCTATTATCACAATACATACATGCCTCCATTTGTACATTTGTTGCCACCACCTTTCTCAAAACATTTTCTTTCTATTTGAGCCCTTCTTTCTGTCAGCTTCCATTTTCCCCTTCCTACCCCACCCTCTCTCCCTTATGTACCCCTGATACTTTATAAATCATTATTTTGTCATGCCTTACACTAATCGATGTCTACCTTCATCCACTTTTGTGTTTTCTGTTCCCCTGGGAGGGGGTTATAGTAGGATATTTTATTTAATTTCCCCTTTATACCCCTCCCTCTTTCCATTCCCCTCCTGTTATCATTACTCTCATTATTGGCCCTCAGGAGTTTATCTGCCCTAGATTCCCTGTGTTTCCAGCTCTTATGTATACGAGTGCACATGCTCGGTTCTAGCTGGATTTGTCAGGTAGAATTGGGGCCATGATAGTGGGGATGGTGGAATTAAAGAACTAGAGGAAAGTTGTATGATTTTGGGTGCTATTCTGTACCCTGACTGGCTCATCTCTACCTTGTGACCTTTCTATAAGGGGATGTCCAATTGGGTCCCAACTCTATATTCCCCCTCATTCACATTGATATTATTTTTTGTTGTGGGTTTTTGATGCCTGATACCTGATCCCATCGACACCTCATGATCATTCTGGCGGGTGTGCTTCTTCCATGTGAAATATGTTGCTTCTCAGATAGATGGCGCTTGTTTGACTTCAGTCCTTTAAGACCTCAGATGCTATATCTTTTGATAGCCAGGCACCATCAATTTTCTTCACCACCTTTTCTTACACACCCACTTTGTATTCAGCAATCATGTCAGTTAGGTGAGCATCACAGAATGACAGGTTATTAGAACAAAGTGTCCTTGTGTTAAGGGAGTACTTGATTGGATACCCAATGTCCATTTGCTACCTTAATACTAAACTTATAGTACATAGATCTATTACCCTATCATCACCTATTAATATGTTTACATATGTACATGCCTGTATTTAGACCGCTATAAATGCTTTTGCCTCCTAGTTCTTTTCTCTATTTCCTTTTACTTTCCTCTTGTCCCACTATAATGCTCGGCCTTCATTCAGGTTTGAGTAATTCCTCGCAGCTACAGTGCCCTTGATCAAACCCCACCATGTGTTTGCCATTGTTATACTGTTTGAGCTACTGTGTCAGTTAATCTTCTTGAGGTTTGGTCAGGTGAGACAGTAGCCACAAAACCCTAAGTATCCCTTAAGCTGCTTCTTAGTGTTAAAATTAAGAAAACCATAATTGTATTCCTTTTTGGTCTATGGAAATTAATTGTGCTGAGATAATATACTCTAAAAATTTATTGAAGATAGAGCTAATTAGAATTTGGGGGTGGAGGTAGGTTATTTTACAGCAGACTATTATCCTTGAATCGCATGTCTAATGAAACTGTAGCTCTACTCTGCCCTGCAGGGAGTGGAGATGGGTGAGGATACAAACCACGGACTAACTTAGAATGGAAAGAAATATCAGAGTGTCGCCATTACCTAATATTTATCTTGAATGTTTAATGAGCAATCATTTTAATTTATCCTGGAATTATATATATTTTCATTCTTGTCTACAGATTTAAATGTTGGTTTTATCTGTTTCCTTTGGAAATATTCTTGGGATTGTTCAAATCGGTAGACCATAAACTTACCTCGCTTCTAACAAGTGATAGCTCATATAGCTCAGTGAGAAAAGAATTGGTGAAATCCCATTTTCATATGATCCAGCCTTAGTCATCTAGATTTGGGCCTCCTTACATCCCACTAGTATATGACTAAATTGAAAAAGATTAGGATTTTCTGGCTTCTAGGTGATGATAAAAAGTTTGAATTCCTCTGCCAATTTACCTGGATACTCCTTGGGCTGGGAAAAAATACTTACCTATATTTCTTAACTCTGCCTTTTTTGGGGGTTTCAGTAATTACTTGTAGAAGTTACACAGGAATTATTTGTGTAAAAACTACTGGTAGAAGTTTCCTATCATGGTCAGATGGCTTTATTTAAAGGGCGTTGAATTATGTAATGTTTAATCCAAAGTATAGAGCCTAACAAAGCTAAATGCGGAAAGTTTGTGTAAGATAGGGAGGAAGACGTGAAGAAGGAAATGCCATTATTGTCAGGTGTCCTGGAGCCCATTCCAGTCCATAGCCACCCTGTGACCACTGAACAAAACTCAGAATTCCCCTTCACCATTCTCTTCATTATTCCTGAGCAGGAGCCCATTGTGATAGTCACAGAATCATTCCATCTCCTGAGGACTTTCCTCTAAGGAGCCCCCCCCGGCCCGTCTTCTTATGAGACACATCCATTTGCCCTTGTAGTAGTTCGTGGTGCTTTTACTATTCTTCTGCAGCACCACAAATCAAATGTATCCTCTCTTCTTTATTCAATGCCCAAGGAAGCGATAGAGGCAGGTAAAGGGAGTCAGCTCCCAGGAGAACTTTCTGGAGGAGTGGCCAGAGGAGAAGGCAGAGCAAAATTAGCTGTGCCAATGTAAGCAGACAACACGAGTGGGGGGATCCTTTCTTAGAGTCTAAGCAGTTCATTTTTTTGTCACGGCATCTTGCAGAAAAGTAATCTCTTTTCCAGGCATTTATCATGTCTAGAGACTGTATCACCCAGAGAAGTAAAAGTATGTTTATTTTGTCTTTTAGCATTTTCCTGGTGCCAATCAGGAAAATCTTACCATTCTTGATTGTGAGTTTCATAAAACATTAAGTCTAATTGGCTGTGATAAAATTCTATCTTTTTAAATTATTTTCTAAGTACCTCATAAAGGATAATGCTTCCTCAGGCTTCCTTTATAAGATGACACCAGCATGTCAGAGAGTATCAACCAGGAGGACCTTGGTGTTCTCGTATGGATGTGGCTGGGGTGTTTGGGGGAATTCAAGCACCCTGGGGAGTTGGCATCACCCGCTTGACTGAGGGAACGTTCATTCTTGAGAAACAAAATTGAAAAAAAGTCATGTGCCGCCAAAGAAAACAAAACAGAACCACCCTGCTGTTTCTAAAACTCACAAGGCTGCTGCAAAATGTTTGAGAACTTAACAGAAAAAAAGTAAGCAAAGACGGAAGCATTCTTCAGGAAAATCTCTGTACAAAAAGAGTGGAGGTTCTTTCTCAAGAGGACATATGACCTCCAAGTTGTAGCAGCAGAGACCTTTTGGGGAAATGCACAAAAGCATCAGAGGCTTTCAATTTGGCCCCGGCATTTGGATCGATTATCGAAGCCCAGAATGAGCTGCTCTTGAAATCCTGGAAGAGGCCCCAAATTGATGTAGCAAAGATAGCCCATTCCACTCTTAAAATGAGATTTAGAGGACTTATTGAGACAATAAAAGATGACATAGTGGTTGGGAATGGACTTTAATTGCATAATTAAGAATAGAGGATTGTGTTGTCACGTTTCCTCAAGTCAGCTCTCATTCATAGTGACTCTATGAACAGCACAAGAGATGCCCAGCTCCCACATCATCCTCACAATCACTGCTATGTTTCACAATCATTGCTATGTTTCAGCATCTCAGGTGAAGGTCTTCCTTGTTCACTGACCTTCCTATCTGAGGTATGTGAGGTGAAGTCTCATCATCTTGTCTTCTAAAAAATTTTTTACTATACTTCTTTGAAGACTCATTTCCTCAATTCTTCTGAAGATCCACGGTATAGATGATAGTCTGCATTAACATTAATTCAAAGACATCAATTAATTTTCTGTCTTCCTTATTCCTTGTTCAACTTCCCTAGGTATATGATGCACATCTTCATCCTCAAAGTGGCACATTGGGTAAAATAAGCACATTTTCAGATAGACAAGAAAGCATAAAAGGTTAACAAATAAAATAAAATTATAGGCTCAGAAACTCGACGGCCAACTCTGCTCTGTTCTGTAGGATCACTATGAGTAGGTACAGACCCAATGACAGTGAGCTAGCCTTGGTTTACACTGCCACCCACGCCAGGGGTTTTTCAATGACCTTGCACGATTCACAGAACAACAACGAAACAACCTGAATGATTTCCCATCAGGATTTAAAGAATATCTCAAAATTAAATGTGACATAATGAACACCAATAAAGAAGACCTCGGAGCCCTAGGAGGACATGAAGAACTCAAGTGGTCATTACAAAGCCAGGAAAGAAAGGAAATAGAACAGGGGATGTCAAAGGAGACTTGGAAAATTGCTCTTGAACATAGAGTAGCTAAAACAAACAAAAGAAATGATACAGTACAAAGAACTAAAATGTATATCACTACAAATGAAGGGGAGTACAGATTGGGGACTCAAAGTCCATCAATAGGTGAAGTGACATCCCCTTACAGAGGGTCACAGGAAGGAGAGGAGGCAGTCAGGTAAGAGTATCAACAATAAAATATGTAACTTTCCTCTAGTTCTTAAATGTTTCCTCCCATCCACTATCATGATACCAATTCTGCCTAGCAAATTCAGCTAAGCCAGGGAGTGAACACTGGTAGAGATAGAAGCCAGAAACATGGGGAATTCAGCACAAATGATCCCTTCAGAGCTAGTCAGTGGTGAGAGTGCTGATACCCAGAAAGTGGAGGCGAGGTGGAGTAGAAAGGGAGAACCCATTACAGGGATCTATATAACCTGCCTGGGATACAGACAGCAGGGAAGTGGGTAAAGAGACACATAGAACAGTTTAGGATATGACAAAATGTGTCAGGCAGGGTTCTCTTAGAGAAATAAAATTCAGGACACTAGTAATTCATATATATATATATGTATATATATATATATATATATATATATAGAGAGAGAGAGAGAGAGAGAGAGAGAGAGAAAGGTATATAAGATAAGAAAGAAACTGTTAACTATCTATAAAGCAGTAAAGATTGCTTGGTGCAACTCACTTGCGTGAGACAGCTAGAAGACTGACAGTCCTTCAAGTCTTGAGGCCCGCTGAATAGTCCTCTGTAGAGCAATTCAGGCTATCTGGTCGCAGGCAGCAAATAGCAGAGCAGGTCACCAACAATCAGCCAGATGATAGAATCCCACGGTCCCCAGCTCAAGAGATGTATACCCCAGGAGCGTGGTGAAGTAAGGCTTGAAGGAACCTCAACTCACAGCTCCACAGTCCACGATTAGGTGTCCCATGGGTTGCTTGGAGGCACAGGACAGACAGGGCAGCTCTCTGGTCCGAAGATCCGGAAGCAAGAGCGAAGGCGGGACTTGCCGAGTCCTTCCTACCTCTGCCCTTCAATTCATCCCGTGTGTTCACTGGCCGTGCCGTCACAGCAGACCCACGAAGCTGCTGTGGCCATGTTGGCATAACAAACCTACCCATCACACAAAATAATGATAATTTGTAAATTATTAAGGGTTCATGGGGAAGTGGGAGGGAGGGGATATATGGAGAGCTGATACCGGGGGTCTGAGTAGAAGGAGGAAGCTTCAAGAATGATGATAGCAACAAATGAGCAGATGTGGACTGCATACCATTGATGTATGTATTGATCATGATAAGAATTGGATGAGCCCCCAATAAAATGATTTTTTAAATGAAAAAAATAATAATATATAGAGATATTATGTACCAGATTTGCCCAATGCAACATGTAATTTGAATCTTTCATGGCTACTTCTATGAACATTGTGTATCCAAGTAAAATAAAATCCTGCACAAGTTCAATCTTTTCTCCATTAAGCATGGTCCTGCTTATTGATTCAGTTGTGTTTGTTTGTTCCTCTTTATGCTGTGGTGTGACCCATACTGAAGGCTGTTATTTAAAGCTTCATCAATACGTATATCAAACACTCATTACTTTCAGCAAGTAAGGCTCCTCCATCTGTCTATATCAGGTTGTGAGTGAGTCTGCCCCTGATACTCAAGCTCCTTATATAGACCAACTTCTCAGATTATCTTCTCTCCTTGAGAGCAAATGAAATTAAGTAAGATGAAGCAACCCTGGCGCACATCTCTGCCGATCCCTTTATACTATTGGAGCAACTGCTTCTGGGTTCTACGTAAACACAGGGACATGATTTCAAATTTTGATTATTACAAGGCTATGCATAATTTGTTACATCCCATAATGCCTTTGCCTCACCAATACAGCCAATCTTTCTGGTATAAGCAGCTTCAACCAAACTACATCTGATATGGACAGAGATATACCTCTTGGGACTTTTCTGAATTTCTGATATTTCCTTGCTGATGCATTCCTGCAACCATTTAAAATTATATTTGGGAAAAATATGCATGTAATAGAGAATGATATTATTCCATAGCTTTTGCATTCTGACTGAACACTTCTCTTGGAAAAAGGTACACAGATGGGTTTCTTTCAGTTTGTTGACCTATCTTCAGAATTTCTTTATATAAGTTATTGAACACCTCCAGCATCGCACTCATTAAAGGGAACATTTCAGTTGGTATTCCATCACCTCTTGAAGCTTGGTTTTGGGGGGGGATTATTTGTTTTGCCAATTCTTTACATTTAACTTGTACTTGTTTCTTCAGTACTATCAGTTCTTGATCCTATGCCTCCTCATGAAATGGGTGGACATTTTCCGATGTTCTTTGATACAGTGAATGTGTATTTCTTCCATTATGTTTTGATTCCAGTTTTTCAGGAACCTTCTGAAGACTCCTCATTGATATACATATACATAGAAAACAATATATATCCCTGGTGGCATATTGTGTTATGTATTAAGCTGCTAACCGCAGGGTGAGCTTTACTAGTGAAAACCACTAGTTGTGGAGGAAGTTGTAGATTGATCTTAGTAATCAATTCCCTCTTTCTCCCAGTCCCCTCCCTTAATCCTCCTGGTATCTCTATGCTCATTATTGACCCTGGGGGCTTTATCTATCCTGGATTTCCTGTGCTGTGGATTCTTATTTGTAGCATTGGGTATGTTCTGGTCTAATATGATTTGTAAGATAGAATTGAGGTTATTATGGTGGGGGGAAGGAAGCACCAAGATACTAGAGGAAAGTTGTGTGTTTCATCAGTGCTATACTATACCCAGACCAACTCATCTCTTCCCTGTGACGCCTCTGTGAGGGGTTGTCCAATTGTCTACAAATGGGCATTAGGTGTCCACTCCATGCCCTCCCCAATTCACCTTGGGTATGGTTTTGTTCTGGGTCTTAGCCTGATATCTGATTCCATTGACATCTCATAATCACACAGGCTGTTGTGCTTCTCATAAAAGTGGAATAGAATTTTGTACTCATATCTATATGTTAAGAATTCAAGTTTCAGATGGACATTGGTCCTTGAGTGAAATACTCCCTCAACACAAGAACACTTTGTTCTACTAATTCGGTATTCTGTGATGCTCACCTTCATGACATGATTGCTGAAGATAAAATAGGTGTATAAGCACATGTTGTGATGCAAGCTGATGGTGCCTGGCTATCAAAAGATATTGCATCTGGGGTCTTAAAGACCTGAAAATAAACAAGCACCCATCTAGCTCAGAAGCAGCAAAGCCCACATGGAAACTGTAAATCTTTATGGGGTCAGATTACCTCATCTTTCTTCCATGAAGCAGTTGCTGGGTTTACAACACTGCCTTTGGGCTAGCAGTCTAATTCTTAACTAAACAATTCCATCATGTCTCCTAATGCCATAATCACTTATTTATTTCAATATATTTTCTTCTAGTTATTTGAGCATATTTATGCTTGATTAAATCTTCCTGATAAATCCATCTCAGATACACTTTCTCCGGATGTACTTTTATTCCTAGATATGGACTATATTTTTCTATTTCATTGCACAGCTTGTATTTTTGCTAGTTATGAGGGATGATTTTAAAGTTGCTACAACTTAATATCCAGTATTCCATTATTAGCTCTCACTCTTTTTCCCTCTTTTCAGTCTTGTTTATTTTCTTTGTGTATGTGTATGGTCAGCGACTTTTCCGCACTGATTTTGTAGATTGTGCATCACATGTTCTCTGATATATCTCTTATTTTAATACTGGTTCTGATTTTCATCCCTGACTTATTTGGGACTACCCCTGCATCAGTATAGTTTGTGGTATACCAATCTTTGGTCTGGATATTTCCTTAGATATTTAACAGCCAAGCTCCTAGCCACTGCTCCACCAGATACTTTAAGCAAATGATTCTACTCTTTTCAAGAGGCATTGTGTATGAAGGCATATCTTCACATTTCAGGGAGATAGCTTTCACTTTCTGCTTGAGCAGAGCCTTAAAATCTGCTAATGATTATTCCTGGAGGACTTCTCTAGAATTTCCTGGGCATGCACACAGCCTTGCATTTATGCATGACCTTGTAGATACCTAGAAAAAAGCTGTTTCCATTCTCCCAACATGACTTTTACATTTTGGCCAAGCTCTTGTTCATTTCAACTGAATTTCCCATCTTAAGCATCTATGATGGCATTGATTTCAGCTGATTGCTATTGTTTCTTTAATTTTAAGCAGAACATCTTGATGGCAGGGATTTTTTTTTCTGAGGAACCAAGTTCAAAATCTGACTAAAGAGTTTGAAGTGAGCTGGAAGGTCCTGGATAGAGTAGGAGAGAAATGTGGAAGATCAGGATTACTTGTAGAGAGACTCATGGGATTCCAAGACTATTGCCACTGGTAACCTTTTAGATATAGCAATTAACTTTCTTCGTGGCTCAATTTTCAACCAAACAATAGAAAACCTATGAAGGGGAGCAATAACACTAGTGAATTATATATAGCTTAGAATAATCAGCCATTTGATATAAATGACAGCATTAATCCAAAAACAAACTTTATAAAGGTTAGAAAAGAACAAAGGATGAGAAAAGGAAACACAGGGAAGAAGTGGGGTAAGTGATGATTTATTATGGAAATTGCAATCAATGGCATGAAACAAAATATGTATGAATTGTGGAACAGAAAACTGATGTCTTCTATAAAGTTTCAGCTAAGTCACAATTTTTAAAAAAATTTATATAGGAGAAAGAAAGATCTAAATATTCAAAATATTGCCACTGATGTGAAGATGTACCTTTGGGGGATTGTCTCTAACATGTCATCCTTTTTCCATTTGCTGCTGCTACCTTTCCATGGTTAATGAGCTTCATTGCTGTGTCTGAGGGTTCCTGTTAAGTACTTCCAACTTGAAGCACACTAAACTTCCATGTTCTCAGCTAATCTCAGTATTTTATCTTAAATGAAAATCCTTTAGGTTATTTCTATACCTTTGGTAAATTTCAGAAAATTGAGATACTGGAATTTGTTAGTTTTTCACCTTTTGTTGGGCAGACTATTCTAATGTCTATTGTCTTCACTTTGTCATTTCAGAAATCTTGCCCTTGTAAATATTTACTTATAGACTTTTACTTATGATGCCATCTTAAGTATAACACCATGGGACCTATCGTTCCTGGAAGATTAAAATAGTGGCTTAATAGCATCTTACTTAACATCATCACCCAATTTCTTTTTCCCAATTGAATTAAGCTGATCTAAACAAACTGCTCAATTTAAAGGAGGGTGTAAATAAGACTCATATCTTGATTATGGTTTTTCAAAAACCATTTTTGAGGAGCTTTATTCTAACATGCAAGAGAGGGACAATTTTAATAGAAGATCATTTCAAGTCAAGGGCGTAACTTGATTGCGTGGGAGAGACTTGCCCAGAGGCTTAATGCACTAAATAAAATACCTACAAATTACTGTACTCATATTCAAAAGGCTTTTCTATGTATAGTCATTCACTAGGGTCCCAGAAAGGATACAAAAATGTGAAATTGAGAAATGGATGAAATTGGAATGGTCAGAGAGTGGCAGGTGTGGGAGTGAGGAGACGAAATAAACAATATGACTTGGGTTCCTGTGGGGATGCCAGCTTCTTCGTAGGTTACTCTTTGTTGTAAAATATTAATCCACTCAACTTTATGTTTTCCCTTCATTTGTCATTTCTGTAGGATAGTGGAAAGAACCCTAAATGTCTATCCTATATTTTCAATTTTTCTTATGATTGTGTGATCTTGAGCAAACTATTTCTTTCTTTGAACTTCCTTTATCTGAGAAGTTAAATGATAATGTTAGGTAGACTGTCACCAAAATTGGATTTACATTTATATTTAAAGCATAGTTTTTCTAATATTTTCCATATAATAAACTGTGCCATGAATGGCTGAGCTTATTTTTAATATTTTTTAAAATATCTTCTCCTATCTAAAAAAATTGAGGCCTTTCTCACTCATTCCTATATTATGGAGATAATCTCAAACTGACATTAAAGATTGCTGTAGAGAAGATAGAAATAATCTCTTTTCTTCCTATTCAAACCTCAAAATGAAGCAAGTGCCATTGCTGTGACAGATCATACTTAGGCTTTTGTAGTAAGAGTCAATAGCGTCTCATAGGTTTTCCACAAAAACATAAATATGAGGAAATTCAAGCAATAATGCACTGTGATAGAGACTAGTCATATTTGTTTTATGTGTCATTTTCTAGAAGTAAATTTCTGAATTAATGTGGAACAAATACCAAATAGACTCTTAAATCCTCTCAAAATTCAATTTAGTAGGCAAAATAATAGCATGCCAATAATGAACATTCTTTATCTTTAATTCCAAATTAACGTTTGCTGAATTGCATGATGTTCCTACTTGATTCAGTTAAATTGCACACGTTAGTAAGCCAAATCAGAGAACGGCACCTACAGCATCCATTTAAGAACTGGAATTACACGCTTATTGTCTTTATGACGTGATCAACATGGATGAGAACTTGTCAAAACACTTTTGATTGTTTTGCACTTAGTGCAATAACACCCAAATTTGGTTTCTGCATCACATCGAAAATGAATGATTAGTTAAATTAAAATTGTTATTTTACCTAGTGGCTTAATCCCACCCTGTTGTCACACCCTACCATCTTTATGGGCCCAGAATCATCTGGTCATTCACCAGGATGGGGATGCTCTGACAATGATCGAAGACAACAGAGATCTCGTCAGATTATGGTAGCTCATAGGCAACATGAAAATCGTTCTTGAGCATCTTCTCTTGATTTCCTAATGAATGAAACATAGTAAGATAGAGGACTGGATGAGTGAAGTCCCTAGCTATAAGACAGTATATATTTTAATTGCATTTATACACATATGAATGTTTGAGTGTGTTGCTGAGAGGCATAGATTTATACCAAGAAATAGTTAGCTAGGTGGGCTACTCTAAATACAATAAATTTTATTATATGAAATTTACACCTCAGTGATACATTGAAAAAAAGTAAATAATAGGCACAGAGGTGGCAAAGATATTGGCAATTAATATATCTAAAACAGTTCTTATATTTATAGGAACACCTATAAATGAACAAGAAAGCAGCAGAATAATAAAAGAGACAATTGACCAAGAAATCTCAATTGGCAATACATAACAGGAAAATGAAATTAATAAAATCCTAGATTATAGTCACTAGAATTGCACCATGAAAAAAGTGAGACTGTGAAGCAAGAGCAAATTTTCAATATTTCTGGTGGGAATGTGAATTGATATAGCCATACCAAGAAACAATTTCACACAAACAAGCAAGTTAAGAAAAATGTCCAGACCATTTCTGAGCAAATAGTGTAAACAGAGGTTTTCTCATGTTCCCCCAGATACAGCTAAAATTATCTTTATAAAAAATCCATTGTTACCACCCCAAAATGAAAGCGACTTAATTATATGAGAAAATTGCAACAGTAAACTTCAGACACGTGGAGTGTTGTGAAAATGAAGAAACTGAGGCATGGAAAGTGGAAATTTTTACTCAAGATCATACACATTTTAAGTTGCAAAGGTGTGGCTGCATCTGAGCACTCTTATTCTTTATCGAATTCTTTCTCACTCTTAAGAGGAGCCCTGGTGACATAGTGGTTATGCTTGGGGCTTTTAACCTTAAGATCAGCAGTTCAAAACCACCAGCAACTCTATAGAAGAAAGATGAGGTTTATTACTCCAGTACAGAGTTACAGTACCTGAATCTCACAGAAGCATTTCTATATTATCCCACAGGGTCTCTGTGAATCAGCAATGATTCGATGTCAGGGAGTGTGTCTGATTTTTATCTCTATTGAGTACGTTCTGAAGGGAAGCTTTCCTTATGTGTCATATTGTACAGAACCATATGAAATCACCATGCTAGTATTCTTAGAAGTTACATATTATCAATGGTATGTGGTCTTTTCAATGGTTCTGACCTAACTGGCTTAAAACCACCAACCTTAGAGTAGCTACTTACTTCATCGTTTTCTCAATCAAAATGCATTGCCTTTTATTGACCCGACCTGCAGGTCAATCAACGTGGTGTCCCGGTTCTGAGGTCTGGAAATGAAGATGGGCAGGGGACGCAGAGAAAGGAGACAAGACAGGAGTCTGATCAAGTCTCGTTTATTGGGGCAAAACTCAGGGTATATATAGCCAGTGGTCAGGAGTAAAGGTCACAGTTTATGCTAATGAGGTAAAGTCAACAGAGGGCCAATGCTGGATGAGTGCCATATAAAGGAAAAAAGGCACGCCAAAGGGGCTGTAGTTCTCAAAGACGTCTGTATGCTAATAAGGGTACACAGGAGTGAAGCAGGCAACTAATAGCAACCAATCACAAAGCTACAATATGATCTAGTGGACTAAAGGTTACAACATAAGTAAGCACTATAAAGTAATACAAAGGGGTATAGTGACTAAAATGTAACACAAGCAGAGCAAGCTATATAGTTTATACAAAAAGGTAAAATATAAACTAAACATAAATGCCAGGAGCCGATACAGGAAAGGCTGTGTGCGTCACAGCATGAGAGCATGGCAACGTGCATCAGTGTAGGAGAGCGATAGCCAGCTCCTCACATTTTATCAATGGGACATTTTTCTTTGCTTTCTTCTTTAAACACCATCATTGGCAAAGGATCTTGGTTGCTAGTTTTTCACGTTACTAAGTGATTGTAAGACAAATCAGTCCAACCACTAGGACTAGAAATAAAGGATCCATTGACAAGTTTCTATATCTATTGGAAGTATAATATTTGGCATACACTGTGTACCTAGCCATCCACTTCTAGGCAAACAGAAGAGTTCCCAGTTTTGAATACCCAGAAAAGTTTTTTTGTTCCTTTTTTGAGTCAGCTTACATCCTGAATGAGAGCGGCCCACCTCTCAAAGGACCCAGTGCCTGATTAACTCTCCATACTCCAATCCCACTAATAAAGTTTAAAGTCCTTTCCAAATATTTATGAAATTTGGTAGGAAATATCATTCTATACATGCAAACCAAATTCTCTTTAGAATTCTATTTTAAAGTCTTTGATGTTAAGTGCGTCACATAATAGTGGTCATAGGATATTTCAGAGGTTAATATTGCTTGTTTGAGTTGAGAAATTCAATCCACTATAAGAATGGACATTTTTTTACCCAATAACATTGATTAAGACTGTTAGTCCAGGTAGACTAGAGAAACAAATTCATAAACATGCATATGGATATAAGGGAAGGTTTATATACAAGAGGAATGGAGCGTTGAGAAAACATCCCAATCCAGTCCAGTCCAAAATCATAAGTCCGATATTAGCTCATATGTCTGATACCAGTCCATAAAGTATCCTTCCGACTCACAAAACACTTGCGGTACAGGTGTCCCAGTGTTGGCAGGGGTCCTTCCATGGCACCTCATTTCCAGAGTTCGGGGTCCATCAGCAGTATCCATTGGCAGTGGGAGCATCTCAGCATTGGCACGGGTCTCTCTGTGGCTTCTCCGGCCCCAGAGCTCTGGTTCATCAGGGCAAGCCCAGGTGGCTTCTCCTCCGGTTCCTCCATTCTCCAGGAATCAGGATCGATCAGCATACTGTCATCTCATCTTGTCAGGAGTTCATCATCTCTGTCAAGTCTCTCTTCTCCAATTGGGAAATACCGAGAGATATCCCAGAAATCTCAGGAGAACAGCCCCGCCCACAAAGAGGCCTCATTGGCTATCTCCAGAATGGCAACTTAGATTCCACCTCTAGATTCCAAATCATGAAATTGACATAGGTACATGAGCACCACAAAGTCCATAGGAAACCAAGGCATTCCCTGCACCGGTGGCTCTTTATCAATATGAATGTTGGATGCTGTGGTTGGTTTTATCAGTATTAACTTCCCAATTTCATGAGAAACTTAGGATATATACAAGGGCATATCTTATTAAATGTTATGAGTGTTTATTAAAGTCAAGTTTTCGCTTTGTTACATTAACTTATGTTTGTGAAGGGTGTTTAAAGCTGTACTTTCAAAGTACACAATCATTGTATATCTTTAGAAGAACTCTTAGAAAAATGGTAGTTCCCAGGAAAACTGAGAGCTCCTCCCAAGTGGCATCTTCTCAAGAAAGAAAATGGTTTCCCTCAGACTCTGGGCCCTGAGAGAGGTGTGTAGGGGAGATTTTGGAAAAGCTTATTATACATTTCTGGTAATGACAATGAAGGATTGCTAAGGTTTTTAACTAAACTGCCACACAGGGCCAAATATTTTAGCGTCATTGTTATTTTGTTACCATACAAGATTTATGATTCATATGTTTTCGCGGACTTTGCACTTACAAGGAACAGATTATTCCAATGTTTTGCTAAATGCTAGCAGACACTATAAAAAGTTGAGTCAGGAACTTCCAGTGCCGCAGCTCCTCAATGAAAACTAAAGCTTTTGAAATTGTCATTAATTCTTCGTTAGTTGATTACTGAAGGCAAGCAAATCTTCCCCAAACCATTTTTCAGTAAGAAAAACAATTATCAGTCATGAGACGTGACTATAAGTGTTAAGTAAGAAAAAAAATTCCCATGACCTCTAAGAACTTGAAAAATGAAGTCGACCTTTAGAAATTGCGAACAGAAGGGCTCTGTAATTCTTCACAGGAAAAATATTATCTTTATAGCCATAGTCCTGGGCAATCTTGAGAAAAGAAACACAGGGGAGGGAAAGCTCTTGTCTTATCAAGTAGCTCAGATACAGACTAGAAGGCTCATCTATAATATGGGGATGATAATGGTTACTGTGAGTAGAAATTGATTCAATGGAAGTTAATTTGCTTGAATGTTACCTATTTCATATAGTTTGACGAAGTGATGCAATACAGCGCCTAGTGAGCACCATGTATCTATTTCCTAGTATAATTATATGTTTTCCTAGTATAATTATATGTTTAAAGTTCTGAGGATTTTTTTAAATGTCCTGTAAATTTTTCATAGTTATCTTCAGGTCTTTAAAGATACATATACACATATGTTGGTGCCAATGTTGATCTCCACCTGGCGATTTGAAGCAAGCAGTGTCCGTTTTCCATCAAAAGATGAAATTCTGGAGGCGAGGTTCAGTGCACATGTGCCCCAGGATGCAGGATGGCAGGCGGGGCGGGGTGGGGGGGGATTGGGAAATGAGCTCAGAAAGTGGAGCGCCTGTGACTGCCAACCAGGTGGGGAGGATGCGGAGCAGAGCACCCGTCCTCTTGGTGGTGGACACCCAGCTGAGTCAGTGCCCCAGGAAGACCTCGGCCCACAGCAGCAAGTGGTCCAGCTGCCCCCCACCCCCGTCCAGTCCCCGGATCCTCCCTCCAACCACAAACATCAGCATGAGGGAAGAAAGGGAGCGGAGCGGGCGAGGGGAGCTGATGGCCTGGATGACTGTGTAACCCCACTGGAAGCGAGGGAGCAGCAGAACTCTCTGTGAAAGGATAGAGCGGATGGTGTGAGATGATTGCATGTATGGATGCATATATATGTGTGTGCGTATACTCACATATACACATGCATTCATGGATTTAATTGATTTTGTGTATTTAAGTGCTTACATTTTGGCTGAAATTTGAATAAATCAAATTGGTTTGTTTATCCCCAGATCGATAATACATGAGGAGGTTCAAGGGAATTGGGGAGCAAACAATAAATGCAGGAAGGGGTAGGTGACCCTAGAACTAGTTGTGATGGTAAAGATACAACTCTTTTTTCAAAGTGACTTCACTATGGAAGTGTATTGTATGTGAATTTTATATCAATAAAAACTTTTCAAAAGTAAATTCCTCAGAAGCATTATCAAAAACAGAGAAAGAGAGAAGGGGATAATTACATTTCTTTGTTAGATCCTAAAAGCATATACACGGAGGTTTCCAAAAGTTCACAAATAATGTGCAATATCTTTTCATTCTGATTTTCCATAAACTTTTTGAAGCTGCCTTCTGTACATAGAACACATGTGATTCGTGTTCTATTCCTTTCAAGATATCTGTAGACAAAAATCTCACTGTTGTTTTTCACAATTGGCAAAGGTTTGCTGTGTAGAAACCATGTGAGAGTGGAATCTCACCTCTTTGAGCTGCATGGGGAAAGGGGAATGACATGTAACATCAGCACAAGACTCATTTCCTATCAGACAGGAGTCAGACGCTTCTGCTTGGTCCAAGTTCCTTTAACAATTTGCACAGTAGTCACCTTGACCACGGTGCTTTCTAGTTCTCTGCTGGGTCTGAGAATGCATACCCAAAAAGAACTCACAGATCATACTCGTGTTTGGGGGTTTAATTGCTGAGGACCAGAAGTTCTCCGGGGTGTCTTTCCCCAGCTATTCCAGCAAGCACACCTCTGGGTCGTTACCTCTTAGTCACATGGTTCCTTGACCTTCTGCCCTGCTTGGCCATTTGTACAAACTCTTGTAGTCTTCTGATAAGTGCCCGAAGGACACTACACTACATCAGCAGAAAGGTCTTAGCTCTGTGTGTCAGCAGACTCCTTTCCTCCATGAGCATCAGCAAGCACTCCCCTTACTTCCTATCTAAAGACACTCAAGAGGCAAGCTCTGTCTCCTGCTCTTGGTTCAGCCACAACCACCCTTCAGCCACTTCTGTTTGGCCTCTCTAGTCTTAGTCTCTTTGATTTCCTGGGTGGAGGGTGTTCAGGTCTAGGGATCCCAAAGTCCCAATGAGGCATTCCACCACAGGCTCTTCTTCCTGGATGTGGCGAGGCTACCTCCCAGTTACTACTATTGTAATGACTCAATTTACACACACAAGCGGAGCTTCACCCACCGCGTCTGCCTGGTTCTGCTCCTTGATTTGGTGGCAGTCACAAAGACGATGAATAGAACCATACGAAGTCAGTCACTGCACCGCATGTGTTGTATTGTTAAATTCTGATTGTTTTCATTATGACTAGTAGTGTCAAGATCTGCAATCCTCTACTCTTTTTATTGCTCTACTCTTTCTATGAATTAATTTGAAATGTAATTATTTCATATCATATGGATGTAGTTAGGCGCATAGATCTCCATTCTCACTGAATTAAATATTTGAAGGGACTGAATCTGAAAATGCCAGAATAAAGTGGCTTTGAAATTGAAAAATTTCTAAACCCCAGGCTGTAAAATCACCGACCTTCAGCATTATGTGAGCCCACCCAACTCATTGTTGCAAATTATGTATTTTTTTAGGAATTCATTTTAATTCCTAAATGATATGTGGATATATACATAAGTAGGCATTTCCTTCTATTTAATTTCTTTTTTTAATTTTGGAAGTTAATTTGGCAAATAAAGCATTCAAACTAATACGTGTGTATACTGAAAATAGAGTAGAAAGTGAAAATCTATTTTTCTTTCATTCATTTACTATATGACTGTGTTTTACTTACCATGGATTTATTTACTAGGTTATGACCCTTGATTTAAAATAGATTTCAGGAAGTTTTAATCACTAAGAAAACAGAGTATTTTACCATTTTACTACAAAACATTGTTTCATCGATCACAAGTTTTATTATAGAAAAAATGTCATATAAATACCGCTGAAGTGTATGTTATTCAGTGCAATTAGGTGTTGAAATTTTTCAATCTGAGCAAAGCAAATATTTACAATCATTTTGTAATAATAACAATGAAGAGAAATAAACAGCATATGTTCAATTATGAACAGAAGTGACCATCTGACCAGGCCAATCAACAGAACTATGGGCTCATCAATCAAAACCATAGCAAAAATCGTATTGCATTACATATGTTATAATGACATTGGCCAGAAAAAAATTGGCCAAACACATTAATGATGTTCTGGTATATGAATCTTCAGGAGAAAGATGAGGCTGCCTGTTCCTGCAGAGACTAGAAACTTTGAGAACTCTGTTTAGGAGCTTTGGTGAGGTTATGTACCACCTTGGACTGCCCACTACAAGATCATGAGTTTGAAATCACCAGCTGCTCCATAAATAGTTACAGAATAGTTACATACAGGCATATTAAAAAAATGTGAGAATGCATACTTACAAAACATACATATACAAGCACATACTAAGAATTGATACAGCAGTCTACAAAAATATTCTCAGCTCTTTCTTCACTTCTTAGGAGGTCAAAGGAGAATTGATTTATGAATATTGTGTTGGTCTGGGTAGACTAGAAAAATAAATTCATAAACACTCATGTGTATAAGAAAGAGTTTTATATAAAAGAGCAACTATACATTAAGAAAATATCCCAACCCAGTCCAGTTCAAGGTCATAAGTCCGACATTAGCCCATATGTCTGATACCAGTCTATAAAGTCTTCTTCAGACTCACTAAACACATGCAATGACACCAAATGCAAGATGATCACAAGCCAGATGGGTAGAATGCCTTTGGATCCAGTGGCATTGTAAACATCTCCATGCTGGTAGGGGTCTCCAAGTGGCTCCTCTGGCTTCAGAGGTCTGGTTGCATCCAGGTCGCTTGTCTGGCTCAGGGCACTAGGCTAGCTGTATGTGGCTTCTCCTCAGGGATGTCTTGCAGAACGTCACCCTTGTCAACTGAGTGTCTTCAAGTGAATGAACAGAGAGAGACAATGTCGCTGCCTCCAAAAAGGAATTGCCACATTTCCCAGAATTCTCAGGAGAAGGCCGTGCCCATTCAGAAATCTCACTGTTTATCTCGAGATTGACAGTCCTAGACTCCAACTCTCCCCTACCACACACACACACTCTTAATCTTTAAATTGACATGAAATTTGGGGACTGCTACAGATATCTAATTCTCAGAGTTAATAAGAGTGAGGGACTATGTAGGGTAGGAGAAACAAATGAAGTCTTGTATCTCAGAAATCTTTGGAAAGTATTTCTCTCACTTTCAAGTTTATAAACATTTTATGTTCCAATTATAACAGGGTAAATTGGATCATCTGAGTCCAATTTGCCCATTATAGACATGTAATATATTTGTTCATTAAATTTACTAGTGTAAGCTCAGCACTCAATACATATTTGAATGAATGAATGTATTACTAAGTATACCTACAGGTATCATTAAAGAGCCTATAATTTTGTATAGTATTCAAGTATATAAAGGACTCAAATGTGTAAATGAAGGAAGTATTGAGAGTTTTAAATGTTCAAACTATGGTTTTGATTAATAATTATGAAAAGACTCAGAAATCTGAGATATTTGCTTTCATCAGGTTCATATAGCTCACAAATAAGCTCTATCTATGATTTTTAGATATGAGTTCTCAGTTCATTGTAGCCACAATTATTAGAATATGATCATCCTTACCAAGGGCTCAAGAAGACTGAAAATATTTTGAGAATGATGATGGCAACAAATGTACAAATATGCTTGATCTTGACACAATGGATGCTAAGAGTTGTATGAGCCCCCAATAAAATTATTTTTAAAAGAAAAAATCATTAAAAAAGAACATGATCATCGTAGTCAGAAATATCTAGTGTGAAAATCAGCACTGTGAGGCTTTTCTGATGGCTCCTATGAACTCTAAAATTGAAGACCCCTTGTTGTTTGTGATGTTTGTATTAGTAAGGTAATTTCTGCTACTAAAAACTCAAGCCTACATATTAGTGTCCATGGATATGGCAACAGCAGCACAATATTTCCCTTATGCAAAATTCTATGCCTTAACTACGACTCAAAATAATAAAACTTTCATCTAAGTCACTGTAGAAAAATGAGGAAGTTTTATAAATATTTTTGAAAAGTATTCCTATGTAAGGGTGAAGATGTTAGGGATATATTCATAGTTGACTGATCTAGTCTCTATGGCACCAATTATGGAAGTTATACTCTATAGCAGTGAGAAAAGTCTAGGTCTTTCTGCTCCTGTGGAGAACTGCAGCATAGGAAACCCACAGGGGCAGTTCTACTCTCTTATGGAGACTGTCCTTATGAGGCAGAATTGACTCAAAGGCAGTAAGGTGGGTTTTTCATATTTTTGATACTTCATTGACATTTCACTGTCATCTAGACTTCAACCAATTAATATTTGATAGGAACAGTTCCTATATAAGTAAAAATAGTCTTCAAAGTAGGATCCGATTACATGCATTGCAGTATCACCCCACTCCTATATTCCTTTAGGGGAAAACATTATGGGTCTTCATGTTTGTCCTCTCTTATCAATCAATTATGCATCATGTGCCATGCAGCCCTTCCAACCTATAGCCATCCTTATGCATAGCAGAACGAAACACTGTCTGTCCCACACCATCCTCAGAATTGTTCCTACGTTTGAACCCATTGTTGTAGCCAAGGTGACAGTCCACCTCCTTGAGGCTCTTTTGCTCTTTGCATCCCCTCCACTTTACCACACATGGTCACCTTCTTTGGGGACTGGTTTCCGCTGGCAACATGCCCAAAGTCTGTAAGCTGAAGTCTTGCGATCCTTGCCTCCAAGGAGCATTCTGGCTGTACATCTTATGAGATAAATTAGTTTAGCCTTTGAGCAGTCCATGATATTTTCAATATTAGTCTCCAGCACCACAATTTAAATGTACAGATTCTTCTTAAGTCTTCTCTATTCTATGTAATAAGATCAACTAGACAGGTTGTATAATAAAGATAGTACAAGACTCATGGTCAGATTTGGGTCCTGGGGCTGATCCTACTACTAAGTGCTGTATACAAATAAGGAATAAAAAGATCAATCAAAGAGAAATTTCAACTACTGAATGATGGAAAGACTAGACATACAAACAACAACCTGGGCATTTGTTTCCTCCTTCAATTCAGTTTTGTATCCATTTATTCAACCAAGGCGTATTAAGAAACTGCTTGGGGCTGAGCCCCGGTGGCATAGTGGTTGTGCACAGGACTGCGGCCCACTGGGATGGAGATTCAATTCCTGCTCCCAGGAGCAAAGGCTGGGCCTCCTACTCCCACCACCTGAGGGCAGTGATTCCTAAAAAAAAAAACTGCTTGGTTTCAAGACCTCATCGAAATGGAATTCAAGGTACTGAGCTTGAGGTATTTCAGAAACTCTTGACATCCAGTAGAAGGAGTTGTGAATAAAGCAGACACACGGCTTTATGTTCACACTTGGAGATCTGTAGTAAATAAAACAAATGGATAAAATATAAACTAAGTTAGCTGATAATAAGGTCTCTGGAGTAAAATGAAGCAAGGATGGAATTTATCAGTGCAGAAGAGTGTGTATGCATATCCTGCACAGGTCCCAGGATGGCCTCTCTTAGGTGAGCTGTAAGTAAATCCTGGAAGAAAGGAAGTTTATCTTAAAAATTGGCATTAAACATCTCTCCCAACATTCCAGGTGAAGTTTAAGATGGATGTGAAAGTCTTATGTAAAGATGAAATTGTCATGCTTGTCAAGAAATAGGATACAAAACACAAAAATAATGTTGATGATGATGCTTGAGGAAAGAAAATGGCACTTGATCATGATCAATGGCTGTGTTGTCACAAGCCTTCTTCCCTAAATCAGAAAATAGCAAGGATGCTACTATATTAAGATTACATAAAGGCATGCAATCTATTCTTAGATGTGTTATTCCTTGCTTGTTTAAAACACATACAATAATAAATATCTGTTATGTTTGTTTTTTACTAATTTTGTGGCTGTCTTTTAAGGGTAAGAATGCAATCAGATTTTTTTTCTAGTGGTGTAGTCTCCTATTTATCATCGAGTTTAGCTACTTGATTGAGATGTAAAAGGCTATTCTGACCACTTGTCAAATGGAACAACTTACCAGGAAACAGTCATCTCTGGTCCAGACCTATGATAGCTTTCACATGATTCTTGTGCTGATAGAGAGCTCCTGATGTATAGATTCGAACTTTAGATTTCAGAATTACAAGATCAGAATGCCTCAGAGCTAATGTTGTTATTTGTTGTCCTTAATGATTTTCTCCCTTAAGTTTCCAAATTGGATATATGAGGGCAAGTAAAGTATTGTTTCTAGGATTTAGCTCACACATGCAAAAATTTATTGCAAACAAAGGTGATCTCTGTATGACTGCCCACCAGTTCTCCCAGTAACACACTAAGCTTAGCCTAAAAGCACACTTACTTTTTTCCTGAATAACTTTTTTTTGTAATTTCACCTTATTTCTTTATTGTTAACCCTACCAATTTCTCCCAATGTTTCTTCTTTTAAAAAATCCTTTTTTCCAGCTCCACGGAGCAAAGCCTGGGCCTCCTACTCCCACCACCTGAGGGCAGTGATGCCCCCAAAAAATCTTTTTATTGGGGGCTCTTATAGTGCATCGATCACGCTTGTGCATATGTTGCCATCATCCTTTTCAAGGCATTTTTTTTCTACTCAAGCTCTTGGTATCAGCTCCTCTTTTTTCCTCCCTCCCCCACCCTCTCACTCTTACAAATCTTTGATAAATTATAAATTATTTTTATTTTCATATCGCACACTGTCTTTTGTCTCCCTTCACCCATGTTTCTGTTGGTCATCCCCCTCGCCCGGCGTGGGATGGGTTAGATGTGGAGGATTGCAGTAGGTTCCCCCTTTCTCCCCCATCCCCCCCTATGATATTGCTACTTCAATTCCTTCTCCTGAGAGGTTTTATCTGTCCTGGATTCTGTGTGTCAAGAACTCTTATTTATATCAATGGACATGCTCCAGTCCAGCTGGATTGGTAAGGTAGAATTTGTCAGGAGTCATGATAGTGGTGGGGGAAGCATTAAATAACTGGAAGAGTTGTGTGCGGGACTGCGGCCCACTGGGTTGGAGGTTCAAATCCAGCAGCAAGGTTGGGCCTCCTACTCCCAACACCAGAGGGCAGCGATGCCCCCCCCCAAAAAAAAACAAAAACAAACAAAAATAACTGGAAGAATGTTGTGTTTTTCATGGGTGCTATCTTACTCCCTAGCTGATGAATACCTTCCTTGTGACCCTTCTGTGAGGGGATGCGCAATTGTCTACAGAGGAGCTTTATGTCTCCACCCTGACCCTTTTCATTTGCATCAATATGAGCTTTTGCTTTGGATCTCTTGATGCCTGACAACTCACCCTATCAATACCTCATGATCACTCAGGCTGGTGTGCTTCTTCCATATGGGTTTTGTTGCTTGCCTACTGGAAGGCTGCTTATTTAACTTCAAGTCTTCAAGACTCCAGATACTATCACTTTTAATCACTGGGCACTATCAAAATGGTACACTATAAAGTACTCAACAAAAATGAAGACATGAATATACTTATGCAAAACAAAAATGGCATGAGAAATAAAACAAAAACATCAGAGGAAAATTTTATTTGTAGCTACATTAAATTTAAAGAAATTAAAAATACCAATTAAAAGGCAGAGATTTTCAAAAAAAATAAAAAATTAATAAAAGGCAGAGATTTTCAATATTATTCTACCTATATACAAGTGAAACCTATTAGATTGAATGCTAAATGTTAACATAACAGTGGAAAAAGTGTATTATGAAAGTATTAATAACTAGGAATCTGTAGTGGCTATGAAAACTATCTGATAGAAGGTAGCTTAAAAGCAAAATTGTTACTATAGATAGAGATATTGGGTGATGATAATATGACAATCAATCACTGTACATCTTAAAACAATTATGAAAATGCATGACGAAACTGTTGACAGAATTGGAGAGAAGTCATTTAATAATTTTTATGGGAAACTTTAGTATTCATCTTTTTTTAATCTTTTCATTTTTAACCCTTTTGCTGAGGGCTTCATAGATTTTGATGGCACAATCCAATCTAACACAAATGAAAATACAATAAGACCCCATTTCGCATCTACTTGGTTAGGTATAATTATATAAAAGGAAATTAACAATTGTCTACAGAATATGAAGCAATCGATATCTTTGCTGTAAATGTAAAATGATTTGCTTTTGTGCTATACTATCCGGTATTCCCTGAAATAGCTAAAAGTAGAGTTATCACATGACCTAGCATACCAAACCAAAATAGGATAATTTAAAATGCATAAAATGTGCACAGATGTTTATAGCAGCATAACTTGTAATACTGATAATAGAGTAACACCAAAATCCAACATCCAGTAAATAAATTATATTTACCTATTATAATTTGGCCATGAATATGAATAAAGTTCTGATACAGATTGCAACATGGATAATCTTGAAAACATAACAGTACAAGAAAGAAACACCAAAGAGAACATACTGTATGCTTCCATTTATATGAAATGTCCAGAGTAGGGAATCCTGGAAAATAGAGTAGATTAATGAGTGTTAGGATCTGGAGGAAAAATGAAATGTGGAGATACTGTCAATATATGTTGGCTTTCTTTTTGAACATATCAATCATAATAAGAGCTAAACAGTTGTTAATTATCTCACACATTGTCCTTGGGTTATTCCAACTCCGAGGCACCCTCCAGGATAAGGTCAAACTGCTCCTGGGGGTTCCCAGATGGTAACTCTATGCAAGTAGAAAGCCTCATTATTCTCTAGACCATGTAGCTAAAAGCTCCGGGCAGAGCCTCCAGGGCTCCTTATTCATATTAGGGCAAGTCCCAAAGTATTGCTATCAGAGCTTCAGGTCGTAGGTGAAATAAAACATGTTTAAATTTGTCTCTGCCACTTGGGGTCATCAATAGCCAAATTCTCTCTTGAATATACTTGTCTCAGTTTAGGGTACCCTAAAAATAAAAACGACAACACAAATGGCCCTAGGATTGTAAATAATGAAGCCCAAGTCCGGGAGAAGGAACAATATCAGAGCCTGAATTCTAACACACAGACGACAGGGGTTAAGGAGGACAGGTGGGACTCAAAATCCATTTGCAGGGTCCCCACATAGAACCAGCCTTCAGGAATTCCCTTCCGACCATAATCCAGGGACGTATGAGCAATGAAAAATCAAGTAAGGCAGATGTAGTTAGGTTACCATGTGATACCTTATCATTTGATCTTCCTTTTTATCCATTCTATATTTGCTCCATGAGGATTATGCGGAAGTAGTTTCTGTTTTTTGAGTTTTCTTTTCACTTAAACCTCTCTTGGTAAGACAATGTCCTGTAAAGTTGACCCAAAACCTTTACAGCCTCAGACGCCCCACAGAGGGTGCTATGTGTCAGAATGAACTACAGCCCAGTGGGGTTTGATCTATGAGTCAGAATCAACTTGATGGCAGTAGGTTTCATTTGCTGTGTATGGTGTATGTAGGTCTGTGTTTTGGGCACCTAACTTCTGATACATATGTGTAGAGGTTGTCAACCACTATCACTTCAGCAAAAAAAAATGTATGTGCAACCCATCTATGTCCTATAGCAACAGACCTCATAAAGAATTGTCATTTGCTGTAGTGTATAAAACATTGGTTTTATATTATTTCAAGAGATAAACAGTCTTGATTGAGTAAATTGGAGTGAAGTAGAGCGGGAATGTAGTCCTTATCTTGAACATGTTAGTACCAGAAAGAACTTCTTTGATTTAATCTAGTCTTGTTAGACAGTGGTTCTCAACCTGTGGGTTGTGACCCCTTTGGGAGTCAAATGACTCTTTTAGAGGGGTCACCTGATTCACAACAGTAGCAAAATGGCAATGATGAAGTAGCAGCCAAAATAACTAGATGGAGGAGGGGGATGGTCACCACCACTGTATGAAAAGTTCACGGCATTAGGAAGGTTGAGAACCACTGTGTTAGAGGAATGTGGTCAAATTAGAATAAGAGATGAATTAAATCCCCATCTCTGGGTAAAATGAGCTGTTAATTATTGCTAGGTCATCAGAAACAGAAAGCCTAATCTTTTACACAGTGAAGCATCAATCAACATCAAGTCCCGGAACGTCGTGGTATAGCAGTTGACCTTCGCATGGGTGGGGAGGTTGAACATCCTGCATAGTGCTGCCAGGAAACCTCTATTACGTAATAAAAGGGGGCAGGCTGGTTGCATATGTAGGATGTCCCATCTCCCCACTCACTTCATCACAACAGACAGATCGACAGATCCCAGAAACAGCACTTGGCCTCACCGTAGAAATGTGAATTCTGCGTGTCAAGGAAATATAATGCAGGGCTACGTTACTAAAAAGACACTGACAAATGTATTTAGTAAATGGTCTAGCACAGAGGTCTTTGAAATTAGGTCTTAGGAAACAATGGATTAAGTGAATGACTCTCTTATCCAGTAGCCAATAGCTCCGTGTTGATTCATGTTAGCTAGCTATGAGAACTACTCCCTGTGGAATATTGTTTATCTTTTAACAATGAATTATATAGAAGTATATTTCTTTATTTTGGATGTACTTTATTTTCATGTTGTGTTATGCTTTATCAATGTTACATGTAACATGAAAAAAATTATATCCTAAAATTCAGGGTGTCATTTTCTATATATCTGCTTCAAATTTGCTAATTATATTGTTAAATTGTTTATATTCTCCTAGATTTCTTATGTGATAGCTGTGAAAAGCTGTATTACTTTTATCACAATTAGTATGGACTAATGTATTTTCTTGTATCTTTGTAATTATTTTGGTATGTTTTAAGACTATTATTATTTTTATATAAATTTAGAATATCTCTGTCCTCATAGTGAATTGGCTTATTTCTATGTGAACTATTTTATCTCTAGTAATGTTTTTTTATTGTCTGTTGCTTATTTCATTTGGGGGACATTCCTTTTTCTAATATTTTTATAGTGGTACCAGCTTTTGACTGATTATCATGTAAGGGTATATTTTTCCATTTTTAAATTTAACCTTTCTGTATACGTTATGGGTATACCTTGCTAATAAATATATCGTGATGATCTATTATTTAATTTATTCTGAAATGACATTGCCATTAAATTGGGACACCAGTTCATCTATGTCTAATCTAATTACTTAGATAATTTTGTGGCAAAACCCACTGCCGTCCAGTAGATTCTGACTCATACTGACCCTGTGGGGCACAGGGTGGGTAAACTATTCCTTTGGGGTTCCAAGACTATAAGCTTTCATGGAAGCTGAGAGTCCCAACTGCCCGTGGTGATCTGAACCATAGAGCTTGAGCTTAGCAGCCTTGTGCTTGCCTCGCTGCACCAGCAGGGCTCCTAAGTATATATGAATTTGTGTTTATTTTCATCATCTTATTTCCACAGCTATTATGTTTCCTTTTCTGTCATTCCTTGCCTTCTTGATTTTTCTGTTGTTTATTTTATTTACTATATTACTATATTTACTATATTAGCTTGATGCTTATGCAATTTTTATATTGTTTTAATAGTTATTGTGGTGATTACAATAGTCTTCCTTGACTTCTCAGAGATTTTTATGTAGTACTTATATTGTTATACAAAATAATAAAAGTTTTCAATAATACTCTTGATACTACTTACTCCATTTCAAAGCATTTATTATATTATGACTAGGCATTTTCAGCTTTGAATTTTAAACACATCAGCTGCATATTGCTATATCATATTGCCCATATTTATTTAGAATTATCCACATAATTATATTTCTACTAGTCTTTTATTTCTTCGTGAAACAATGAACTTCCATCTGAAATAATTTTTCTTTTATCTGGAGAAGAACTTTAGTAAATTCTTAAGTGAATGAGTTGGTGGCAGCCTGGTATTCAGGGCTTCCAGCAGCATAGTTCCACTGGCATTTCTGTTCTTATAGGAAACTTTCCAGCCCATGAAACAAAAGATGCCGTTATTTGACCCCAGTATGTTATCATCATTCCAACTACAAATTGGCTCAGATGTCACCATGTCAAAATTGGAGCCTATGCCTGTAATGCAGGTTTTCAAAATCACTTTTCATATACCTATTTTTATATTACTGTGGATTAGTAGACTCAATTTTGATTATGCCAATGATGAGGTTTTCAATTTTTGAGATATGCAGTATTCTAGGGTAATGAATAATCCTGACATTTCTATAATCTGGTCAGAAATTGGAAACCTGCCTTCAGTCCCTCCTCATGTTGTTCTCATCTGGAATACATTTAGGACAGTTCCAGTGCAACCTAGTAATGCATGATAGATAAGCACAAACATCTTTATTTTTCCTGGGCCCCACTGGCAGGTCATAAATTCTAATTTTTGTCCACCCTCCACCACCTCCATTTCCATGCATTGCTTGAAGTTCTATGATATTTGTGTTTATCCCTGAAGCATTTTTAAAACTCTTTCATTGGAAAAAAAATCTTTCATTGGGGGCTCATACAATTCTTCTCACCATACATACTTAAGTCCAGTGTGTCAAACACATCTGTACATCCGCTGCCCTCATCATTAGGGGGACTGATATAAGGATCTACATAAAACCTCCTCCCTCGGGTATGTACAATAGGGAAGTGGGTGAATGGAGACTTTGGACAGTGTAAGTTATGACAAAGTAATAATACTTTATGAATTATCACAGGTTTACAAAGGGAGGGAGGGAAAAATGAGGAGTCAATACCAAGAGCATATATAGAAAACAAAGCTTACAAGAATGGTCAGATGCACTTTTTAAAACTTCACATTATTGCTTGAGTGAAAGTTGCAGAACAAATTAGCCCCCCATTGATCCACATTTTGTTTTGTGGCATTGGTAGCAATCCTCTAATAGTAACCGCACCCTTTCTACTTCCTCGTTGGAATTCCCATTTCCTTTCTGCCTTTCTTCCTGCCACATTCTACATTCTGAGTGTTGTCTGGGCAAATGCTGCCTTTTTGGTCATGTAAGGTGGATTGTACTGAGATGCATGTTCCTTTTGTGAATTCCTTTTCACCTTATAGGCTGTACTGTTTGAATGTTGCTCTCTAGGGGCAGTGTGGGGGATGCAGTTCCAGATTTGAAAACGTTTCACTGGCCTTAATCAGAACAATAAATTGGTTCTTTTTAATATACTGTAAATTAAAATTTTGTTCTGCTTCTTTTTTTTCTCCCTCTCTGTCTGTCATTGGCCTTCTCGGGTGATCTTTATCAGAGTGGATGTTAATGGCCATAGGGCATCATCCAGTTCTAGTTTCAAGGTAGTAGAAGCTGTGGTTCAATTGGGGTATTGGCTTTTTGGACTATTTCCTTTAGTTTTTAGATTCTTTAGTCTCCCTTGCTTGGGATAGGGAGAGATCAATGAGCACATCTTTGATTGTCAATTGCAAGCTGTTAAGACCCCAATCACTACTCACCAAAGTAGAACACCCTTTGTGGACTGTGATATGCCAGTTGACTTAAATCATGCCTGAGACCGAGGTCATAAGAAATGACGCCAACAGATTCATTACATCAAGTTGTCTGATTACAGCTAAGAAGTTGTCGGAACTTTGTCCCTAGAATACTCTTTAATATCTTTGGCTGTATTTGCCCCACATTCAAATACACATGCAGAAACATTCTCTCAAATCTATATATAATCACATTTGTTAAAATTTCATCTTTACTATCTATCTACTCATAGATATTACAATTTTTATTCCAAGACTGTGTGTGTCATAGCATCTGCAGTTGTTGTCTTTTACTCTTGTACACCTTCCAGTCTCTTTCTTTGCCTTGGTCATGGTGTGATACACTCAATTGCATATCATTTTTCTCTTTACTAATGTCAATACATGTCCACCTTCTAGTAGTGGTTTTTCCTTGCCATTACTTGTGACCATCAAAGAATATTTTGGGGTTTTGTTTGTAAAAATATTTTTGAATTTTTACAAGTCTTATATAATATTTGGCCTTTTGTGATTAACGTATTTTGCTAATCAAAATGTCTGCCAGGCTCATCCATGTTATGAGCTGTTTCATGGACTCTTTATTGTTTTTTGATGCTCGATGTGGTTGCAGTGCATGCATGTATCATAGTGTGCTTATCCATTTCACCACTGGTAGCACTAAGGTTGTTTTCATCTTTTACTGTTGTAAATCTTACTGCAGTGAACATGAGTGTGGATCTATCTATTTGGGTTATGGCACTTATTTCTGTAGAATATATACTGAATAGTGGGATAGTTGGATCATATGCTATTTCCACTTTCTTTTTTTGTGGGCATCACTGCCCCCTAGTGGGAGTAGGAGTCCCACCATTTCCACTTTCAACATAATATTTTATTTCCAATATTGTAAGAAAGTTCCATATTGATTTTCACAGTAGTTGTGTTGTTCACAGTCCCACTTGTATTACAGAGTTCCAATTTCACCACAGCTTCTCCGGTACTTGCTTTCTTTTTCTTTCTTTCTAGTTTTCAATATTACTGTTATTGCTGGGGTGGATCAATGCTGCTTGCCATATGAAACATCAAAAATAATCCCTTAGATTTATTTTATTCTTCTTGATCTTTTTCACCTAATTTTTCTTCGTGGTTTTGGTAGTTTGATACCTTTAAAGATATACATGTTATATTTTGCTCAAGTTTTCTAACTGTTTTTCAGGAAGGGGTTTGGTTTGAATTGCATAGACTGATACTATCCAAGGGGTAGCTCTACTTTTACTATTTTTTGAGCATTTACTATTTTATTAAATTAGACCAACTAATGGGGGAGGGAAGATGAAGCAAAACTTAATTAGCTAAACAAGTTTATTTTTAAAAACAAAAACCGCATTGGTACTTGAGAATGAGAGATTACATTGTCATTTATAGACAAGTGGGGAAAATACACATGAAGTTTAAAAGTGACACTATAAACTATGTTACAATAAAGTTTCTTGCATATATTGCATTACACAATGATTCATTACTAATCGCTGTCATTAATTATACTTTTTCAAAGTGCTGGATAACTTGGAATTTTTAATAACCTGTATTAGTCTGGGTAGGCTAGAGTAACAAATTCAAAGAAACACTCATAAGTCTATAAAAAACCTATCTGTAGGTATGGACATCCCCTTACAGAAGGGTTCACGAGGAGAAGACAAACCAGTCAGGGTGCAGTGTAGCAAGAATGAAACATGCAACTTTCCTCTAGCTCTTCAATGCTTCCTCCCTCCCACCATCTGATCCCAATTCTCCCTTACAAAACTTGCTAGACCAGAGGATGTGCACTGGTATTGATAGGAACTAGAAACATAAAGAATCCAGGATAGATGATCCCTTCAGGACCAGTGGTGAGAGTAGAGACACCAGCAGGTTGGAGGGAAGGTGGGGTAGAAAGAGGGAACCAATTATAAGGATCTCCATATAACCTCTTCCCTGGGGTACAGACAACAGGGAAGTGGGTGAAAGAAGATATCAGACAGTGTAAGATATGACAAAATATTAATAATTCATACATTATCAAGGGCTCATGAGGGAGGGGGGACCAGGGAGGGAGGGAAAAAATAAGGAGCTAATGCCAAGGGCTTAAGTAGAAAGCAAATGTTTTGAGAATGATGCAGGCAACAAATGTACAAATATGATTGACATAAAATGGATAGATATATGAATTATGAAAAGAGTTGTATGAGCCCCCAATAAAATTATTTTTAAAAGAAAGAGGTTTCTATAAAAAATGAATTTAATATTGAGAAAACATCCCAGCACTGTCAGATCAGGTTCATAAGTCCGATATTAGTCCATATGTCTGATACCAATCTGTTAAATCCTCTTCTGACTCACAAAGTACATGCAATGGTGCTGAATGCAGAACAATCACAGGTCAGTGGGCAGAAAGTCTTGAAGATTCAGTGGCGCAATAAGCAGACGTTTCCATGTTACTTCTCCATCAGGCAGGGCTGCAACGGGGTAGGTCGATGTGACTTCTCCTTGGGGATGTCTTGCAGGAATCAGCCTTGTCAGTAGAGTGTCTTGCACAGAATGAGCAGAGAGAAATTAATGCCGCCTTCAAAGAGGAAATACAGGAGTTCCCAGAATTCTCAGGAGAAAGCCATGCTAACACAGGGGCCTCATTGGCTATATAACTTGATTGATAGGCCAGACTCCACCCCTTCACTTGTCATCCTCTCAAATCAACACCAGATTATGTAACTATCACATAACTATTTTATCAAAGTTTAATTCATACTTGTTCATTTCTTTTAAAAAGCTTATGGAAGATTCAAATATTTTCTCAGATCTATTGCTTGCCTATTGACTTATTTGTGGCACCATATGCCATGCAAATTTTTGACACATGCAGTCAAATATTAATCTTTATTTGAAAATTTTTTCCCTACTTGATTAAAAGAATCTTTCTTTCATCAGAATTACAAATGAAATATTGTAGACATCTTGGAAAAGATTTTAAAACATACATAGTTTTAGATTTGTGTTCAGTCCATGTAGATTTATTGTTTGCATTCTGATGGACAATTAAGAGTTAGTTTCATTTTCTTCCAGAAAACTAGTTGGTGATGTTAGTTTAATTTATTTTAAGATGCACTTAAAAATTCGCTTTTCTTTCTAACATTGTTGATCACTATTTAGTTATTATACATAAAGTGATAATTTAGTGGGTCTTTCTTAGTTTCCTATACTTCTTTGGTTCAAATAACTTCAAAATATGTTCTCCATATTAGCATGTTTCAATAGATCTATGCTCTACATGTTCAAATATATATAAATTTTGCCCCTTTAAGAGATATATATTTTAAACAAAAATTCAAATTCTTGTGTCTGATATCTTTATAAAACTTACTATAGTGTAATTGCATTCGATTTTTTGATTAATTTGTGGGAATTATAATTTTCTACATATTATATTTTCTCATCCCAAGACTATGGCAAATTTTCCATTTTAAATGTGTAAGTATATGTTGTAGAGAAATATGTTTGTGCTATTTATTATTACATTTCTATGACATTCTACCAGTTAATAGACTTCACCCACAATTTATCCATTCATCAAAGTTGTTAGTCTTCTCTCTCCTTAATGATATTTGAGCTATTCTCAACTCTCCTTAAAATGTTTGCTCTATCTCAAGCCAAATTTTCTTATGTGAAGCACCAACCCTGTAGACAGTTCTTGAAAAAGTTCATTGATTCTGGAAAATGTCTACTTGAGTTTTATTTAAGATTTAATATTGACCCTGACTTCAAATCAATTTTTCCACGGCAATTTTTAATTGGTCCTACGAGACTAATGCAAGTATATAACTGAAAGAAATTGTCTGCAGCCAAGCACTGATCTCAGGGGCATGTCTGAATATGTTATGACTGGAATAAATGTGTGTATGCATGACATGGAATTTTATTAGCAATACATTTTTACTTATCATAAGATACCCAGATATAAGGTAAACACAAAATAATTTAGAGGTTTAGCTTGTCTATGAGAAAATGCAAATATGGAGGGGAAACGAGGGGAGAAATGTTCCATCTAAATCAGTTTCATAAGATATATTGTTAAAAATTTGAGAAGCACTCTCTTCTCTCTCTCTCTCTCTCTCTCTCTCTCTCTCTCTCTCTCTCTCTCTTCAAATAAAATTACAATATATGCCATCAAATTGTCAATAGAATATACTGGTAGTTTATTGAAAAATAGTATTTATTCCAGTAATGCAAGGGTGGTTCAATATCAGGAAATCTATGAATATATTTTTTGCTAACACTTTAAGAAGAAATGGAATCAGTTATCAGTCATCAAAGAACAAAGATTATGTCATTTCATGGCCACCTTTGTAACATGATCACTGAAGACAATGGTGTGCATAAGCAAATGTAGTCAAGAAAGCTGATGGTGCCTGCTAACAAAAGATATAGCATCTGGGGTCTTAAAAGCTTGAAAGTAAACAAGCGGCCATCTAGCTCAGAAGCAACAAAGCCCACAAGGAAGAAGTGCACCAGCCTATGTGACCACGAGGTGTCAAAGGGATCAGGTATCAGGCATTAAAGAACTAATAATTATAACAAAATAGATGATGGGGAGTACATACTGTGGACCCAGAATCCATCTATAGGGGAAGTGACATGCCCTTACAGAAAAGTCGCGTGGAGTAGATGAGTCAGTCAGGGTACAGTGTAGCAACAATGAAATATGCAACTTTCCTCTAGTTCTCAAATGCTTTCTCCCTTCCACTATCATGATCTGAGTTCTACCTTACAAATCCGGCTATAACAGAGGATGTACACTGGTACAGATAGGAACCGGAAACATGGGCATTCCAAGACAGATGACCCCTCAGGACCAGTAGTGAGAGCAACAATACTGTGCGGGTGGAGGGATGGTGGAGTAGAAAGGAAGAGCTGATTACCAAGATCTACATATAACCTCCTCCTGGGGGTATGGACAACAGGGAAGTCGGTGAAGGGAGACATCGGACAGTGTACAATATGACAAAGTAATAGTAATTTGTAAATTATCAAAGGTACGTGAGGGAGGAGTGAGCGGGGAGGGAGTGGAAAAAGGAGGAGCCAAACCAAGGGGTTAAGTAGAAAGATAATGTTTTAAGAACGATGATGGCAACAAATTTACAAATGTTCTTTGCATACAATGGATGTATGTATGGGTTGGGATGAGCTTTATGAGCCCATAAAATGAAAAAAAAAAAAGAAGAAGAAATCTTAAGATTTTGGGAGAGGGGTGGCATCACTAACCTCTGGTGGTCATGCGTGCTACCCAGCCTTGCTCCCAGAGAGCTGCTGCTGGATTTGAACCGCCAAGCCAATGGACCGCAGTCCCGCACTCAACCACTAAGCCACCAGGGCTCAGCCAAAATCTTAAGATTTTTAAGTAAGCATTAAGTGACAATTTCATTCAGAAATGACTACTAATAAAAACTACTCATACAGTAATTAATGTGTCACATAAATTTGATAATGATAATTGATGTAAAGCCAACATGTAGTATTATAAATTGGAATTAAGTAAATATATTTCAATTACATTAAGAAAGGAACTAGCCAGATTTTGATAAAATTCTGACTCATAATTTAGTTAATTTACATCAAGTTAGGAAATTGAAATAATATATGTTAGTAAACAAGAGATCTTTTGCTATTGTTGATATGATTGTAAGCCTGGCACACACCACCAATCTCACTAAGAGACTATAAGGGAAAGTAACTCAGTACTGTTAACAAAATCATAGAAACATTTATTAAATAAAAGTATCTAACCATGGAGCTATTTTTTCTCAACATATCCTCCATCTAAGTCTATACACTTCGGAAGGTGGTATTTCTATCTTTCTAACTCTCCTCTAATCATCACTTGTTGTCAATTTGTCACTCTAAGGTGGCTTGTGTGTTCCTCGTATGCTACAAGCTATTCCATCAATAATTTCAAATATCAGCAGGGTCACCCATCCTGAATAGGTTTCCAAAGAGTTTCCAGCCTAAGAGCAGACTTTGACAAATGAATAGGCCTTTGAACCCTCATAAATACAATGGGAAAATTGTGTTACATAGAACAAGAAACTTAGCCCTTAGGGGTAAAAAGAACTGAAAATACAACTAGGGAAAACTGTGAAGGTACATTTGTGCAATTAAGATAATTATATGCTTGAAAGTCATAGATAACCCTTTAGAAACAGTAAAGGAAGTAATGATTCCCTCAGTGTATGGGAAAAGAGCTGGGAAAAAGGGGGGGGGAGGTGATAGCAACGATGACAGTATAACAGAATTCTAGGGGAAAGAATAACAGAATTTCAGATTAATGTATTCATTGGATGGTGCAAGATAAAGCATCATCATCATCATCATCATCATAGTGCTTCCTGGAAGGTAGGGCTTGGGAGGAAGAGGATGAAGGGGAGCTGATATAAAAGTATTCAAGAAGAAAGAACACGTTTTGAACCTGATGGTGATAGCAATTGTGAAATTATGCTTGATCTAACTGAATTATCCATTGTTATACTATCCATGAGCTTCCAATAAAAAACAAACAAAAATTAAATAAAGCAAAGTAATTTGTACCATGTCAAAGTGGCATTTTAGCATCCTCAAAGAACTCAAATAGTGTTCTCTTTGTTTGTAATGTATCTCAGTGAAATTCTTACAAGACAGCCCTCAAAGAATGAGCAAGTGCATTGGTACAAGGAAAAAATACTTCTCAGCACAACTTTCTTTGACTTTTTCTTAGCAACAGAATTTCTAATTTTCTTAAAACTTTTTCATAAGTCCCTCTAATCAATCTGTGTCCTTAGAAAGAATCTATCAAGATTATTCATTTGGAACTTTTGAAGTCCCCATAACCTTCTGAGGCCAGCTTTCTGCCTAGAACTTGTCAAGCAGATCCCTTTGAGTTTGTTTCCTGGATGGAATATCTTTGACTAATAGACTAAAATAATTGAATTACTATGAGAACTTGTCTACAGTCACCCACTGATCACAGACATATTTTTTATTTTGTTTTTCCTTTTTTATTAATTTAATCACTTTATTGGGGGCTCATACAACTCTTTACAATCCATATATGCATCCATTGTGTCAAGCCCATTTGTGAATTTGTTGCCGTCATCGTTCCCAAAATATTTGCTTTCTATTTGAGCCCTTGGAATCAGCTCCTCATTTTTCCCTTTCCTCATCGGCCCCCTCCCTCATGAATCCTTAATTCTTTACAAATTATTATTTTTTTTCATGTCTTACACTGTCTGAAATTCCCTTTACTCACTTTTCTATTGTTCATCGCCCATGGAATGGGTTATATTTAGATCCTTGTAATCATTTGCCCCCTTCTACTCCACGTTCCCTCCACACTCCAAGTATGGCCACTCTCACCACTGGTCCTGAGAGGTCCATCTGATCTGGTACCCAGTGTTTCCAGTTTCTATCTGTACCAGTGTAAATCTTCTTGGATAGCTGGATTTGTAAGGTGGAATTAGGATCATGATAGTGGGGGTGGGGGGGAAGAATTGAAGAACTAGAGGAAAGATATATATTTCACCCTTGCTACACTACACCCTGATTGATTCATCTTCTCCCCACACTCTTCTGTAAGCAGATTTGCAGTTGCCTACAGATGGGCTTTGGGTCCTGTGTTAGTCCGGGTAGACTAGAGGAACAAATTTCATAGACACGCATATGGATATAAGGGAATGGTTTATATACAAAAGGAATGGAACACTGAGAAAACATCCCAACTCAGTCCAGTCCAAAGTCATAAGTTCAATATTAGCCCATATGCCCGATACCAGTCTAAAAATGTCTCCTTCTGACTCACAAAGTCACAGGTCAGTGGGTGCAGAATCTCAACGCTGACAGGGATCTCCCCATGGCTCCTTGCTTCCAGGGCTCAGGGTCCATCAACAGCATTCAGTGGTAGCAGCAGCAACTCATCGCTGGCAGAGGTCCCCACATGGCCTCTCCAGCTTCAGAGGTCTGGCTCCATCAGGGTAAAACTGTGTGACTTCTGCTCTGGTTCCTTCAGCTTCTCGGATGCTGTCATCTTCTCCAGTCCATGATTAATTGTTTCTGGGAATAACTCTCAACAACTGGGGAGATAACTTCTCATCTTCACGAGGGAAATATCGCGAGATTTCCCAGACATATCAGGAGAAAGCCATGCCCACACAGAGGCCTCATTGGCTACTCAATGGCTATCTCCAGATTAAAAGGCTTGACTCCACCCCTACATCTCAATCATGAAATTAACATAAGCACATGACTGCCACAGGTCCCCACTCCACTCTCCCCCTTATTCACATCACTATGATTTTTTATTGAGTCTTTTAAACTTAATACCTAATCCCATGAACACCTCATCATCACATGGACTCCTGTCCTTCTTCTATGTGGGCCTTGTTGCTTCTCAGCTAGATGGTCACTTGTTTATTTTCAAACCTTTGAAACCCCAGACACTATATTTTTTGATAGTCAAGCACCATCAGTTATCTTCACCACGTTTGCTTATGCACCCATTTTGTCTTGAGTGATTGGGTCAGGATAGTGAGCATCACAAAATGCCAGTTTAATAGAACAAACTTTTCTTCTATTGAGGGAGTATTTGAGTGGATGCCCAATGTCCATCTGCTACCTTAATACTAAACCTATAAATATATGCACATAGGTCTATTTCCCCATCATCATATATAAACATGTTTACATATGTACATGCCTGTATTTAGACCTCTATAAATGCCCTTTGCCTCCTAGTTCTTTCCTCTCTTTCCTTTTACTTGCCTCTTGTTCTACTATCATGTACAGACTTCATTTGGGTTTCAGTAATTCCTCTCTGTTGCATTTTCTTTGATCAAGCCCTATCAGACCTCTTACACCCTCCTCACCACTGATTTTGGAACATTTGCTGTTCCCTTGTCCCTGGGTTTGTTAGCATCACTTCCTTTCCCTCATCTTCCCCTTTCATGATTCCCCCTGAACTGGAATCATTGATTCCATTATTTTTCTTAGATATTGCTTATCCCTTCTATCCTATCTAGATAGACCTGTAGAGATAACAATATGCACAAAAACAAGACGGAGCCAAACAAAGCAACAAAACAGCAACAAAAAACCAATGGCAAAAAAGAAAAGCCTGTAAATAGTTCAAGGTCTTTCTATTGACATTTAGGAGTGTTTTCCAGTCAAGTCTGATGGGATGCCATACACTGGCCCCAAAGTCTATTTTTTATATTCCCTCCAGACTTCCTTGCTCTGCTCCCCTTGCTATTCTGTTGCACACTCTTCATGTTTTCCTCGCTGTGCTGGGGTCAGATTGGGTGTAATTCCCACACAGCATCACAAGACATTCTTAAGAATGTTTTGTTTGGGGCTGAGCCCCGGTGGCGTAGTGGTTGTGCACGGGACTGTGGCCGACTGGGATGGAGGTTCAATTCCGGCTCCCAGGAGCAAAGGCTGGACCTCCTACTCCCACCACCTGAGGGCAGTGATGCCTAAAGAAAAAAAATTAAAAAAAAAAAGAATGTTTTGTTTGGAGAAACCTAAGCATATAGTAGTCATACTTTTTGAATTGATTGATCTGTAAACTATTGTTTGCAAGGTCTCTATCTGGATTTTGCTGTTAGCACTATGTTGCTTTATGAAATTACTTAGGAAGCATATTATCTCTTATGGCTATTTGTCTTTTGTATATATTAACTTAAACGTATCTTCTGTAATTTCCTATTTATAAGTTCTAGCTGGTGGAATGGCTCATGGTAATTCCCCCATTTGCATGTTTCTTAATTAATTCAAAACAATAGACCGTTATTTCTTTCCTAGGATAAAGAGTCTATTAATCATTCAAAGGAAACAAACTTCTTTTGTACTTCTTTTGTGCAACAGGCTTAAATATTTATAGTATCTTATATTCAAACTTTGACATTTCTTTTCACTAGTTTTAAAAATCCCCATTTTTATAAAACAAACAAAGGATGAATGCATGTATTTGGATGTAATGAATTTGAATCTAGATATTTCTCCTGAAATAGTATGCTAATATTTTTTGCCTCTGAAAAGAAGATGTAATCTCACCAAGCCACCTCACCTATGTAAAACATGCTCTAGACTCTAACATGCAGCTCCTCCTCAACATTTCATACACTCCTTGTCAGGAAATCACTCAGGATAAAATACCCTGTGACTGCAGTAAAGGCAGTGGTAACAGTCAACCAAAAATTTTATATGTTCTAAAACTGTCCTTGAAGAAGAAAAGAAAATTAAGGCATTCTAGGTAAACAAAAGATGAGGTGACTCTTTGTGAAACTAAAAGAAATTCTTCATATTGCAATAAAAAAGCCAAGCAGAAATTTGATTTCTGTATAGGAAAAAAGATAATTTTACCATGTTTAAGTTTATAATTCTGCTTATTGTATGCTAAAAATATAACATGAAAATACATAAAGCTATTATTAATTTATGTTATTGGTTATGTTGTGCATATTGTTGTAACATGGTAACAACACAAGGAAGTGGTATAGAGAAAGCTTTTATTAATTTAAACGAAGTTGTTAAAATTTAGTATAATTATGATCTCCATGATAACAACTAGAAACATATATTTAGAAATATAGACAAAAGATAATGAAAGCCCAAAATTCATATGCAGTGTGCCCATACAAATTAAGCCTTCATTGAATCCCTGAAGGATATGCCCTCACACAGAATGCATTGAAAAATAGATTACTGCAGATACAGTTGGGTTTAAATTTAACATGGTATCATTTTATCCTCTTGAACCATTTTAAATTTGTTTCAATTTCTATTATCTTTTCTATTCTCTCAGATTGAAGCTCTGTATTTTATTTTTGAGATAGCTATTGGAGTTTACTGTATTATTTTTTACATGCAGTCCAGAATAGATAAAGTCATGAGCCAGTAACTACCTTAATATCTCCTAAGGGTTATGGGAGCCCTGGTGGCATAGTGGTTTTGTGTTGGGGTGCCAAATGCAAGGTTGGTTGTTTGAAACCACCAGCCATTTCTAACGGAGGAAGACCACACTTTCTACTCCTGCAAACAGTTGCAGTCTTGGAAACTAATAAGGGCATGTCTACCCTGTCCTGTACCATTACCATGAGTAAGAATTGACTCTGTGACATTGACTAAGGTTATGGCAGGTGAGCGGAGGGGATAATGGAGAAGTAAGAATAATGGTCGAGTAGGGTTTTCAGTGGATGCTTCCTCTGAAGTGGAGAACTGAGTTCTTCTACTGGCCAATCGACTGGGAGTGTATCCACCTTTGTGACCATTTCAAAGAAAGGTGACTTAACAGAATCTCAAACTCTAGAACCCTATCATGGATAGTCACACACAAGCAAACTGATCATCCAAAAACCTTTGCAGCAGTACATTGACAGGAAACTGCCAAAAGTTCAGGAAGAACAGGATATCTTTGCTGATAGAACAAAAATACCCTTGCTGATGTCAGATGGGTCTAGGCTCAAATGAGAAAAATAACAGAAAGATGATTACTTGTTTTTCATTAATTATGCAAAGGTATTCTTTGTGGACCATTTAATAAACTGTGGATATCTTTGAGAAGAATGGGAATACCAGAACACTTCAAGGAACTTATTTGGAACTTGTGTATGAGTCAAGCAGCAGTTTTGGGAAAAGATCAAGAGAACACTACATGGCTTCACATCAAGAAAGGTTTGTGTCAGGGTTTTATCCTTTCAGAGTACTCAATCTGTATGCTGAGCAAATCTTCAGAGAAGGTGCATGATATAAAGAAGAATATGGCATCAGGACTGGATGACACATGTGCAGATGACACAACCTTGCTCCCAGAAAGTGAGGAAGAATTCAAGTATGTGCTGATGAAGATCAAGGGTGGAAAACTTTACTATGGATTGCAACTCAAAATGAAGAAGACCAAAATCTTCACAACTGAACCAATAGATAATACCAAGGTAAAAGGAGAAAAGAACAAAGTTGTCAAGGATTTTGTCTTGCTTGGATACCGAATCGATGCCCAAAGATGCAGCAGTCAAGACATCAAAAGATGTATTTCATTAGACAAATCTGTTGCACAAGAACTCTTTAGAATATTGAAGAATAAAGATGCTACTTTGAGGACTAACGTGCGCCTTATCCAAGACATAAGCATGTGAAAGTTGGACATTGAATAAGGAAGACCATAGAATAATCAATGCATTTGAATTGTGTTGGAGAAGAATATTGAAAGTGCTGCCATTCACCTTTCTAAGAATCATTCTAGCTGTATATCTTTCAAGGCAGATTTGTTCATTCTGACTTTTGATAGTAAGAGGAGGCTTCAGAAAGACCCTCATAAATAGCCAATATTTATACATCACCACTATTTTTCACAGACACCACAGTTCAGGAGCATCAGTTTTTCCTTAACCATTGACCAAATTCTGTATGTATATGAGACAATTGAAAGTACCAAGGTTTGTGTCAGAGAAACCTTAGCCCTCAGTGTGACATCTTTGTTTTTATGCACTTTTTAGAGGTCGCTTGCAGCAGATTTAATCCAAAGCAAAACATCTTTTGATTTCCTGACTGCTGCTTCCATAAGCATTGATTGTAGATCCGAGGACAACAAAAGCATAAAATATAAATATGATTGTCCAATTCTCCTTGATATGATTGGATGATTGAATTGTATGGTATGCAAATTACCCACCGATGGAACTGTCAAAAAAAAAAAAAGAAAGGATTCCCCCCCACCACCAAAAAAAGGAAAGTACCATGGACTTCTAAAAGGGCAAACAAATCTCTATTGGAAAAAATAAGACAGAGTGCTCCTTAGAGGCAAGGATGACAATACTTTGTCTTACGTACTTTCGACATGTTGTCAGGAGGGACCAGTCCCTGTAGAAGGACATCATATTTGATGACGTGGAAGGGTGGTAAAAAGAGGAAGATGCTCAATGAAATGGAGGGACACAGTGGCTGCATCGGTGGGCTCGGGCATGGGAACAATGGTGAGCGTGGTGCAGGACGGGGCAGTGTTTCCTTCTGTTGTGCATGGGGTGGCTGTAGGTTGGAGCTGACTCAATATCACCTAACAATAGCACTAATACTGTGGACAAGAACCAAAAAATATTCTGAGATTTAATGTGGTGATGGTAGCTCTTCTAATTTTAAGAATTTAAAGTTTAAATTTTAAATGTTTTAAATTTTAAACCACTGAATACTATAGTATATGCCTTTAAAACTGTTAAAATAACAATTTAAAAGAGGAAGTATATACCTATGCCAGGAAATGAGAAGAATATCAGAATAGTTCACCCTGAAAGATCAACTCAACACAAAAGACACTAATATTGGAGGACATGTGCTATAAAAAGGGGTGTAAGATATATATTTTTGTTTTTGATTTTTAAGATATAGTAGAAACAAAGAGCAAAGTGAGAGATATAAGTCCTTCTTTTTCAGCAATTACTTTAAACATAAAAGGGATAAATGCAACCATCAAAGAGAGAGCTTTGAATAATAGATGAAAAAGAAAGTACCATCTGCATATTTTCTACAAACACTAGATGAAAAGGAAAGAACCATCTGCATATTTGTACAGGCAGCACATCACAGACTCAAAGACAGACACTGTTTAGAGTGAAAAGAGAAAAAAATGCTCTGTGTTTATAGAGACGAAAAGAGAGCTGAATTATTTGTAATTACATAACACAAAATAGATTCTACATCAAAATGTGTTATTAGAGATACATAAGTATTACATAGGATAATGAAAAAGTCAATGTACTGAAAAATATATAATGATCATGTAATATATTATATATAATGATACATGTACCTGACATGAGAGACTTCAAGTAGAAATTAGGCAAATCAATGACATTAAAGACAGAAAAAGTTCTATAATAAAGGTAGGAGATTTCAACAATGAGGTTTCCTAGTGGATAGACTATAAAGACAGATTAATAAAAAAATAGAGAATTTTAGCAGCATTATAAATCAACTAACTGCCCCCCCCCCACACCATCATGATCTGAATTCTATCTTACAAATCCAGCTAGACTGGAGGACAGACACTGGTACAAATAAGAGTCAGAAACATGGGGGATTCAGGACAGATGATCCCTTCAGGACCAGTGCTGAGAGTGGTGGTACCAGGAGGGTGAAGGGGAGGTGGAATAGGAAGGGGGGAACCAATTGCAGGCATCTACATATAACCTCCTCCCTGGGATACGGACAACAGGGAAGTGGGTGAAAGCACACATCAGGCAGTGTATGACATGACAAAGTAATGACAATTTGTAAATTACTAAGGGTTCATGGGGGAGGGGAAATGGAGAAGGAGGGTAAATATGGGAATCTGACACAAGGAGCCTAAGTAGAAGAAGGATGTTTTGAGAATGATGATGACAACAAATGTGCAAATGTGGACTGCATACAATTGATGTATTGATCATGATAAGAATTGGATGAGCCCCCAGTAAAGTGATTTTTAAATATGTAATGTGATTTTCCCACAAACTCTTTGAGAACCCTTTGTGTAATCATCACTGTAATAAAAATTTCCAATTCCACCATCTCAAAAATATAAATAAATTAAATAAACCAACTAACCTAACAGACATATTATATAGCACAGCAGTACACTATATAACCTTCTTCAGTACAAGAGGGCTGGTTCTCCGGGATATATGTTGCATCAGAAAACAAATATCAATAAATTTACAAATATTGGAATCATAAAAAGTATTTTCTTTTACCACAGTGAATAGAACCAGCTATCAAGAACAGAAGGGAGCTTTAAAATCCAAGAATATATGAGAATTAAACAACACACTATTAAGCAGCACATGAGTCTAAAAAGGAAAATAAAAAAATATTTAATGGTGAATGAAAGCAGAAGCACAGCATGTAAGATCTCAGGATGTAAGTCAAGAGAAAAATTTATTGTGGAAGATGACTACATAATATCAGGGAATAATTAATTGGAGACTAGCTGAAATAATAATAAGTTGGTTCCCAAGAAATCAAGAAATACTTAAGACTAAGAAATATGAGAAAAGTGCAGATAACAAAGTCATCAATGAGCGGGACTGCGGCCCACAGGCTTGGCAGTTCAAATCCAGCTGTGGCTCTCCAGGAGCAAGACTGGGTAGGTCCCACGAGCACCAGAGGGCAGTGATGCCCCCCCAAAAAGAAACAAAAAATCTTAAATGAAATTATATAACCTAGAGGAGGGAAATCCAAGATACATAAGCCAAAATTGACTTTAGAGAAAATTGAAAATCTCAGTAACATAACAAGTGAAGGTGATTAAATCAGTACTACAAAAACATTAAAATAGCATACACTATGTCAAAGTTATATTTATCTCAATGATGCAAGATTGGTTTAATATAGAAAATCAACCAATATAATGTAATGCCTCAATACAGTGTAGGAAAAGATCTGTATGTGCATCTCCTACATGGTTTGATAAAATCCAAAACCTCATAATAAAGACACTAGGCAAACTAGAGATCTTTCTGAAAAGTTCACAGCTAACATACTCAGTGGAGAAGTATTGAGAACTTTACTCCACGATATGGAAGAAGAAACCAGTGCCCGGTTTCCTCACAGATATGTAAGATTTCTTAGACAAGAAAAAGAATGAAAAAAGTAAAAAAAATTGATGAGGAAGAAATAAAACTCTTTTCTATTCACCCACACCATGGTCTTATAGGAGATTGGTATAATTGATTGCAGAGAATCCACAGAGATGCTAAGAGAATTGATAAATGAACTCAGCAAAGTTGGAGGGAATAGATTATCATTTTAAAAAATACACTAGATATGCTTCTGTATGCCCAAAATGAACATTTAAAAAGGAATCTCATTTAAAATAGAATCTAAAATAATAAAATACATAGGAATAAATTTAATAAAGAAGCTAAAATATTAATTTTCTTTCAATATGGTTGGAAGAAAATAAAGACTTCAATAATCAAAAGATATCCCATGTAAATGATTGGAAGACATACTATTGATATCGCTAGTACCCCAAACAATCTACCCACCCAACCAAGTGCCATTAAGTTTAATTCAACTCATAACAATCTTACAGGATAGAGTACAACTGTCCCATAAGGTTTGCAAGACTTTCAATCCTAGACGAGAAGTTGACTACCATCTTTTCCCCATGTAGTTCGGGTCACTCACCTTTCAGTTAAGAGTTGAGTGTTTAAACTGTTGAAACACCAAGGTTCCCTAAGCAATCTACAGAGTCAATAAAACTCTAGGTCCCTGATTTATAGGATTGGAAAAACCAGTGATAAAAATTGCAGTGGTGTTTGACTCTTAAAACAATTTCAAAGTGAACAAAGTTGAAGGACTCATTCTTTTTCATTTAAAACTTACAAAAGGGTATAATAACTGAGTCATTCTAGAATACGGATGATTGTATAATACAATGGGATTAAATTGAGAAATGAGAAATAAACTTATGGTATATATTTCCAGATAATTGACTTTAAATAAGGATGCCAAATCCATTCCATTGGGTGGGAGAGGGGAGGGAAATAGTGTCTTCAACAAAAAGCAGTAGAGCAACAGGATTTCCATTTGGAAACTAATGAAATTAGTCTCAAACAATATACCCTATAAAACTAAGTCAAATTGGGCTGAGCCCCGGTGGTGGCGTAGTGGTTGTGCATGGGACTGCGGCCCACTGGGATGGAGGTTCAATTCCAGCAGCGGCTCCACAGGAGCAAAGGCTGACCCTCCTCCTCTCACCACCAGAGGGCAGTGATGCCCCCCCAAAAAGACCTAAGTCAAGATAAACCAACAACAAAATATGAAAGCTAAATCCACAAGAACAAAGCGCGTGATCAACCTTGCTTGCTGAAATGGAGGTGGCCTTATAGCACCTGCTGATGAAGATCAAAGACTGCATTTTTCAGTAGGGATGACTACTCAGTATGGACAAAACCCAAATCCTCACAACTGGACCAAAGCAAAATATACTGATAAATGGAGAAAGATTGACGTTTTCAAGGATTTCATATTGTTTGGACCCAGAATCAGCTTATGGAAACAGCAATCAAATGTACTGTTGGACCACATTGGACAAGACTTCTTTGAAGTGTTGAAGAGCAATGATGTTTCTTCCTCATGTTGGAAATTGAATAAGGGAGGCTGGACAATTATTACTCTTTGAATTATACCATTGACAAAGGATATTGAGAGTACTGTGGACTGTGAGAAGACCAAACGAATGTGTCTTAGAAGTACAACCAGAATATACCATGGAAGCAAGGATGAAGAGACTTAATCTCATGCCACTTCGGACATGTCCGTGGAAAAGGACTGTTAAAGAAGAAGCTCAGCGAAAAAGAGGAAGACCCTAAAGATGATGCCTTGACATAGCGACTACAGCAGTGAGCCCAAATATAAGAGCAACTGTGAGGAAGGCAGGGGGCTCGGCAATCTTTCCTCCTGCTGCACACAGGGTCATTATGAGTGGGACTTAACGTGATGAGATCTAATAACATAACAATATGCCTATTAAAAAATAACAAAACAGCAAACAGCAACTGTCATGTGTTGTAGTTGTTGCAGAGAAATTGGAAGTCTTATGCATTACTATAGAACACAGTTAAGCAGTTCCTCGCAGTACAGGATTATTATATAATGCAATAAATTCACTGATAGATATGTGGTAGTGACATAATTCTGGGTCAACTTAAAAATATTAAAGAGTAGGGATGGAGTCTAGCCTTTCAATCCGGTAACAGCTTGATGACAGCTCCTGGTGGGCATGGCTTTTTTGTAAGGAGGATCATGAGAAATTCCTCTCTCGCTGCCTTCACCTTCATGTTGAGAAGTCACATGGAGAACTCTGAGATCCCTGTGATGTGTCCATCGCCATTGGATACACAAGACTTTTCACCCAATAGCCTGTGATCTTCCTGCATTTTGCATCATTTTATGTGGCTTCATGACTCTGAAGACCTTATGGACTAACCTCAGACCTATGGACTTGAACTGGACTAGGTTGGGATGTTTTCCTGATATACAATTACTTCTTAATATAACGCACTTTCTTACATATATGAGTGTCACTAAAATTGTTTCTCTAGTCTACCCAACATAACACAAGGTACAGACTGCCAAACATGAGAACAGATATTCAAATAAAAATGTGTTCGATGACTGTTTTTAGCAACATTTTTCATTATTCAAAGATAGAAACAGCTCAAATGTTCATTAACTGATGAATACATAGATAAAATGTGCTGTGGCTTTCTATTCCTGTAAAGAGTTGCAGTCTCCAAACTTGACCTATGGTTACCATGGGTGAAGGAGGAAGATTGTTTGCTTAGTGGGCATTGGGTTTATGTTAATAATGATGGGATAATTTGGAAAAGGATATCAATAATAGTTGTTTAACCTAAAGAATATAATCGATGGCACTGACTTATGTATGTGCAAGTTGTTGAACAGAATGTATCATTGTGTTTATTTTTGTTGTAATTAAAAAATAATTGCATGAATAACGAATTCATGACAGAAGAAAATGTCCTAGAATTGATCTTCATAATAATTGTACAACTCTTCTTGATATGATTGAATTTTTGAATTGTATGCCAAGTGGGTGAAGTGGTAATAAAACTGATTTTTAAAAGTAAAGTAAAAGTCACAGTCTAAACTAAAAGGGATAGTTCTAGTCAGTCCAATATCTACCATGTAAGGGATTCTGACTATGAGTTCAGAACTGACTCCATGGTAGTCATTTAAGTAATTATATACATAGAGTGGCATAAAATTTAGCCAACAAAAGAAGCAAAATGCATGTATGAATCTTAAAAATCTTAAAAATATTTTACATGATGCAGTCGGATACAACATGCCACATAATGTATAACTTATTTACATAAATTATCCAAAATATGTAAAATAAATGCATGCCAGGGTGTGAAAGGGAAAGAACAGGTATGAATAATGTGCAGGTAGTAGCAAACATATTTTAGAATACTAAGCAGGTGATCCTAAAATTTAGAATTATAAGCAGGTGATCCCCAAAATTATTGTTATATAATAGTTTACAATATAATCATTATTATTTATACATTTTAATATATATGATCACATGGTCTGTCAACTTTAGCTCCATAAAAAATAATGCATGCAACACTGAATGCATCATTATTATCATCATTGCTATAGAAAATAATATCTTCCAAAAATTTCCTCCACATATTTTCATCGCGAAAGAAAAAAAAAATTGACTGAAATTTAAAAGGGTCATCTGTATAATGTGTGTCATGTTTTCTTGTCTTTTGTTTGTTCTCTTTCAGATTATACCTGGCCATTACCACGACATTTGTGCCCCGTCTGGATTGCATTAGACGTTTTGTTTTCCACAGCGTCCATCATGCACCTCTGCGCTATATCGCTGGATCGGTATGTAGCAATACGTAATCCTATTGAGCATAGCCGTTTCAATTCGCGGACTAAGGCCATCATGAAGATTGCTATAGTTTGGGCAATTTCAATAGGTAATTAAGAAACCCTCCTGGCCATTAGAATTGCAGCGGCTATGCTCAATACTCTCGGATTATGTACTGTGAACAACGTACAGACGTCGACTGGTAACATTTGCGTTTAATCGGGAATGTTTTTAATCAGCGCTTATTCTTGACCTATTTATCTGATAATTAGGTTAAAAATAATAAAATAATTTTTCTGGCACTATAAATTCCAAATTTCTATTTATACTTCTAATTATTTTGTGTACCAATATGTCTATGAATTCAGCAACACAGACAAATAAAATCTCTGAGATTTGCAAAATATTTTGAAAATGATTTATGGTAAAACCTAAATTAGGGAAAAACAGAATATATGCAATTTTTAAAATTCATCCATCCTGGATTATCAAATTTAATCTTTCGATTCTAATTCCATATCCTCCTCAGAGGAAAATTTAATAATTATCATTCGAATAGTGAAAGCAAGCATGTCTAAATATATGCCATTCATAAAACCTAAAATGTACTATTTCCTCTGTTTCACATGTCTTTTTGGACTCTGGTTATACAAAGAAACAAAGCAGTTATTTATTTCTTTAATGATTGTGAGTTGAAACAGAGAGAAACCTTATTGTTCATAAAATTTGATATATCCCTAACTGCCTTAACAATGAATATTAAAGCAAAAATTATTGAGGTGAATTTTAAGGGGTTTTATCATTCTTTTAATGCTGCATTTAGCTAATTCCTTGTGTTTTATTAATCACTTCCTTCTAAACTTGTTTCTGAAGAAAATTCAGGTAAGTGAACAAGATCAAGACCTTTGTATATTTTTCATTGATAATATCTAAAGATTTTGATGCCTGGTAAAACAAAATTGACTTAAGATTTCTCTACTGAAGGACAATATATGTATATATATATTTTTTTAAATATATATTTTAAAAACACACGGATCAATTAAAATAGAACATTAGAAGTATCCCCTTCTAGTAACAGCAAATTACATAATTTGCAGTGATCTTTGTATGGAAGACAATAAAAATTATTGAACAAATATTAAAAGCATTGAAAAGTTAATAAGATCATAAGGAACCATTATACTAAAATCCAGAAAAAAAGAAAATATTAGAAAATCACCTTGACCCTTGAGTCAATTTTGCCAGTGATGCATTTGAGGAAATCCTTTCATAGACTCACAAATCTAAACAGGGAAAAATAAGCAATCAAGAATGTGGCAAGGGTCAATCAACTTGAACTTAATTGAGTACACTAGAAATAAATAAACCAACCTTCCCATGGCATACAAGTGATGTCTGTGAACTGAGAAATTGAAAGTTAATTGAGGTAATTTCATATTAATTTTCCCAAATTTCTTAAACTCAAAATTCTAGCCCACATATGAATCTTCCATTAATTTTCAAATGTGATTACTGGCACACATAAATAGGCACAAAGAAGCAAGGTAGTATGAGCCAAACTACACGCAATAAAAGAGAATGTAATTGAACCCACAGGTATTCAGATGGTGGTATAGTAAAATGGGTGTTTGAAATAGCTATTTGTACTGTATACATGGAAGCTAGAAGCTAAACTTAAGCATTAAAGCAAAACCTAAAAACTATAAAGAGTGCCATTGGATGCTTGACAAACAACTAGAAATTCTGAAACTAAATGCACACCATCAAAAACTAAGATGCCTGGGGAAGATTGCATGTGAGAATTTTAATAGATTGGTAAGGAGAAACCAATGAACAAGACATGAAGAATAGTAATAAAAGAAATCAAGTAGTATCAATAGAATGTTAGGCACTGTACAAATGAGAGAAATTCTGTAAGTGAAAAAAAAAGAATTGCAGGGTACAATCTTTGAAGAAATAGTCTTTTAGAATGCTTTAAGAAAAACTTTGATCCTTAAAAAATAGAATAAAATAAATAAAACATTGATTTCTGTATTTAAAGAATCCAACAAGTCTTAAGCAGAGCAAATGAAAAGAAATCAACTTATAGACCCATCATAGTGAAGCTTACAGAAATAGAAATTTTACAAATTAAAAGGATTCTTACCATAGAGGAAATAAATTAAAAAATACAACACTTTCAATGAAACAATTCACAACCACTTTCTCATCGTCAATAATGAAAGTTAGAAGATGGTTCAATAATAAATTTTAGTGTGCTAAAATAAATAACATACTGAAATCATAATCAAGAAAATTATACCTCTGTGTTAGTCTGGGTAGACTAGAGGAACAAATTCATAGACAAGCACATGGATATAAGGAAAGGGTTTATACACAAAAAGAATGGAATACTGAGAAAGCATCCCAACCCAGTCCAGTTCAAAGTCACAAGTCCGATGTTAGCCCATATGCTTGATACCAGTCTATAATGTTTCCTTCCGACTCATGAAGATACAGGTCAGTGGATGCAGACTCCCGGTGCTGGCAGGGTTTTCCCCATGGCTCCTCACTTCCAGGGCTCAGGGTTCATCAACAGCATCCAGTGGTGTCAGAATCAATTCATCGCTGCCAGGGGTCTCCACGTGGCCTCTTCAGCTTCAGAGGTCTGGCTCCATCAGGGCCAAGCCGTGTGGCTTCTCCAGCTCCTCAGACGCTGCCATCTTGTCTTGTCCGTGATTAATCATCTCTGAGACTAATTCCCAACAATCTGGGGAGATAGATTATCATCTTCATGAGAGAAATATCGTGAGACTACCCAGACATTTCAGGAGAATGCCATGTGCACACAGAGGCCTCATTGGCTACTAAATGGCTATTTCCAGGTTAGCAGGCTAGACACCACCCCCCTACATCTCAATCATGAAATAAACATAGGCACATGACCGCCACAACCTCCATAACAGAAATGTAATAAATGCATCATTAGACAAGTAGGGGCAAAGAAAAGTTACTGAAATTAAACTTAAATACTTAAAGACACTTAATACTAAGCAATGTTCTTAATGTAAAGGAAAATAGTCTGAGACAGATAATTGGAGATGTAGGAGCAATGTAAATTTTTGATGTGTGGTTAAATCTAAGTAAACATTGCCTTTACTAAACAACAACAATATTGTCTTCTTGCTCTTAAGATATTTATGTACTTGAAGCCAAAAAATGATTTCTAAGTAAAGGACATTGAAAATATGCTTCTTTAATTGTCCAAAAAAAGGTAAAAATTGTATCTAATGTTAAATTTTGAATATTGTATAACTTGCTGTACATTTGAAGATAATCCCTAACAGAACAAGAAAGAGGTGACTAAATTTCAGCCTTAGCTATATTGTAGAATAATTAAAGAAATACACACATAAAGGATTTAAAAATGGTACACGGATCAGGTCAGGCAAATACAGAAAAAGTATAGCAAAATGACAAAGTTGTAGCCAAATATATCCATAATTCTATTAAATTACTACTAAAAATAGAACTTGTCGAGTTAATTCATAGTGACTTTATGCAATGTTTCCTGGCCCTGCACCATTCTCACTATCATTCATTATTGCATCTACTGTGCCTATCCAGTTTTTTGAGCGCCTCCCACTTTTTCCTGAACCTTTCTACGGAGTACAAAATCTCTCTCCAATCACGGGTACCTGAAAGCTCATCATCCTTGATTATAAAGAGAATTCTGGCTTTACTAGCTCAAAGACAGATTTGTTCATTCTTCAGATACTCTGTGGTAATTTCAGTAGTCTTCTCATCCTCACAATTCAAATGAATAAATTCTTCAGCCTTTCTTTTTGATTGCTTCACAATCATATGTATCTGAGGTGGTTAAAAAGCATATAATTTTTTTTAAAAAGCATATAATTTGGGCCAAGTGCACCTAAGTCCTCAAAGTGCCTTCTTTGCTTTATAGTACTGTAAAGACCTCTTTTGTGCATCATTTGCCCAATTCCCTGGCAGCTGTTCCTAAAGGCATTGATTGTTGATCCAAGTTGGATGAAATTCTTGACAACTTTAATTTATTTTTCACTCAGCATTATACTGTCTTTTGTCTAGTTGTAATAATTTTCATTTCATTTTCATTTTCTTTATGTTCAAGTATAATTCATATTGAAGGCTGTCTTCACTTTCTATCTACCACAGATTGTTAACGAGTCTTCTTCCAATTCTGATACTGGCTTTTCTTTATATATTCCAGTTACTGTTTCTCAAGATGTGACTCAATGGTTTCCAAATTTGTTCTGATATTTCTATTTATCATTCACTAAGATGAATGTCCAATTATGTTTTTTTATCATTTTAACCTTTCTATGTTTGTTGACTTTCTCTTCCTACTTTGTCATCATATTTTAATCAATATAAGTACATAATGTATTCAATTAATGTAAATCATCTCTACCCATAATTACATTGTTGCATTAATTGTCTAAGAGTTGCCTTGGGAGAACACCTTTGGATAAATTCTATATACTTGTGAACAGTTTAATCACTTGCTGGCATACATTTAATTTTCATGCTCTAGTTCTGAAATTATCTATTTCTCTTAGGAAAGCTTCGATCCTTTTATAGAGCACTGCTTTATAAATATGGATGGCTGGTAGTATAGTGCTTACCCATTGGGCAAGGTCAGTACTTCCTTGGCAGAAATAGGGATTTTTATTCCTATAGAATTAACCAATAACGCTGAAACTCACCAGTACAGTTCCACTCTGCCCTGTTGGATTGCTATGAGTCAGCACTGATTTGATGGTTGTGAATTAGATTTTCAGTTTGTTTTTATAAATTAAAGTATGGAAATTTATTGTTGTCATGGACTATTGAATTAGTTCCTGCTTATAACAACAGAATTAGGGCTGAGCCCCGGTGGCGTAGTGGTTGTGCGCGGGACTGCGGCCCACTGGGACGGAGGTTCAATTCCAGCAGTGGGGCTGGGCCTCCTACTCCCACCGCCGGAGAGCAGTGATGCCCCCCCCCCCAAAAAAAGAAAACAGAATTAACACTGCTCCATCATGCTCCACCTTCACAATTGATGTCATGTTTGAGCAAACTGTTGCAGCCACTGTCAATCCATCTAGTTGAGGGTCTTACTCTCATTTGCTGACCCTCTGCTTTTCCAAATATGTCATTCTTCAGGCATCCATTGGTTGCCTACTGACAACATGTTCCAGGTACGCGAGATCAAATCTTGCCATCCTTACTTCTAGGGAGCATTTCAGCTGTACTTCTTCCAAGATAAACGCATACAATTCTGGTATCCCATGGTGTTTTCAATATTCTTTGCCAACACCATAATCTGCTCACAGCATTGATGTTATATATCTATGCCTTTAATCTCAATACATTAACACAGGTTCTTCTTCTAGTTTACTATGTTTAAAGTTTTATTGCATTTTAAAAGAATGTTTCCCAACAAGTTATTGGATTCCCCCACACACACATATATAAATTTCTTCTTTTGGTGTTATTCTTTTATCAAATTTACATGGCTCTATAGCCTGTATGCTTTTAGATTTTATTTTTCACTCAGTAATATAGCCTGAGACTCACTCTCTATCCATAAATAACACAATAGCAGATATATAAACCCAACTCTGTCATATAAATAACCTAGCCATTCCATTTAAAAAGAATAATTAGCAAAACGCATACTGAGAAACACTGATGTAGTGCTAGCATTTAGCGTCTGAAAAGAAGCAAATTACCATTCCACTGAAACTAGCTAATTTCATATTTGAGTTTTACAGTGAGTTGCTACAAGTTGGGATTGATTCAAGGTCAACTACCAACAGAAACAGCACTGCTTTATGTAGAGAGACCATAATTTATTCAACCAATATTCCATTTCTGAGCATTTGTGTTGTTGCTAAGATTTTGTAATTCCAAGTAATTTCATAAGGAGTAATCATGTGCCTTGTGCCAATGTGCATCTTTATTTATGTGTGGATGTGTGCATTTGTGATTGTTTTCATGTTATTCCAATTTTACCTTCAGGAACAATCCCTTGAAACTGAGATAATTGAACAATGGTATAGGTATATATGTAGGTAGGAATTAAATTGCATTTTTATACCCACCAAAGGGCCTCTGCTTTACCAAAAGCTCAATAAATGTCTATTTTCAAACTTTTCCATGTTTTCCCATGCATTAGGGGGCATGGCATCTCAGTGGAATTGTAATTTGCTTCTTTTCAGATGCTAAATGCTAGCACTGCATCCGTTTTTCTCAGTGTGCCTTTTGCTAATTATTCTTTTTAAAAATGTTTTCTTTTATCATTATAAGTGTCTGTTGTACATTATAGCTATTAATTAATTTACATGTGACAGATGTAAACATTTTCTTTGTTTTCACTATTTGCTACAGCTTATGGTGGCTTTTGCAATGCAAAGTTCTTTAAACATTATGAAATATATTATCAGTCAGTTCTTGTAGTTCCATTACAGACCTTTTGGGGGGTCATCACTACCCTCTGGTGGGAGTTGGAGGCCCAGCTTTGCTCCTGGAGAGCTGCTGCTAGATTTGAACCACCAACCAAGTGGGTCGCAGTCCCACATATAACCACTACGCCACCAGGGCTCAGCCCCCACGATAGACTTTTTGATACATTGCATATTATTTCCCCACCCAGGTTTTTACATTTAAACATCTAACCCATGTGCAATCTGTTCTTGCATGTTATATGAAACACAAATTTTATTTTATCTCCATACATAGGACTATTTAGTTATGTCACAACTTTTATTTTTCATAAATTTCCAACTCATAATACACCTGATTTTATAACATATCTGGCCCTATTTCTGAAGTTTGCATTCTGTCCCACTGGTCTATTGACTCTTGTGCCAATCCTGCATTATCTTAATTATAAAGGTTTAGAATAAATTTTATGATCTGTTATGACTAATCCATCTTCATCACTCTTATTTTACAGAGTTCTTCTAACATCCTAGTATATGTAACTTTCCATGTAAGCTTTAGCATTGTTTCTTAGTTTCAAAGGATAAACCTATATATAAGTTGATTGCTAAATTTTTACACAAATAACATGCACTTGTTATGCCTGCTCCCTCTCCCTGGGGAATATTTTCATAAGCAGTACTGTGCCAATTTCTTTACAGTATTTAGAAAGAAATGAACAGATAAGCTTTTTTTAATGTTGTGTGTTGCATTCAAGTCAACTTCAACTTTTGGTGACCTTATGTACATCAGACTGCTTTGTTCTGCACTACAATCATACTTTTTGGTATGCTTAAATCCATTGTTGTCACTAGGTCAACCCACTCCTTTGAATAATTCCCTCATTTTCACTTTACCAAATAAGATATCCTTTATCTTTAGACTGGCCTGTCTTGTTCAAGGGTCAACTGTATTTCAGGCTTTATGGGCCATATCCTATTTTTGTTGACTATATGTAAATATATATTTTAACAACTCTTTAAAAGCATAACATAATCCCTAGCTAATCCCACAGAGAATTATTAATTTGTGGGTCAGATTTTGCCCACAACCCATAAATCTGTCCTGGAAAATGTGCAATGGTACAGGCTTTTTCTGAGGAAGTTATACACAGCCAAATGGGCCTATTCAACTATTTTACTTGTACAATTTAATGAAAGTGTTTGAATTCTTTACACTGTGAACCATCCTCACTAGTTCTTCCCAGTCCATTTTATCACTATAAACTTAGTTCCATTGCCTCTAAATGTCTCACAATGCTTTAGCGTTACTGCTGTGAAACTGAATGCATTTGTATAATTCCTTAAGAATACAATGCTCAAGACAATTATTTTTTTTTGTGGGCATCACTGCTCTCCGGTGATGGGAGTAGGAGGCCCAGCCCCACTGCTGGAATTGAACCTCTGTCCCAGTGGGACGCAGTCCCGCGCACAACCACTACGCCACCGGGGCTCAGCCCAAGACAATTATTTTTTATTAATTTAGCTAAGCTGCTGTTCCATTGGAAGTCGTTGGGGGCTATCTCAGGGCATTAGATTCAGGGGTTTCTCTAGTCAGAATGGATCAAGGAAGTCTGAATTTCACGAAAGTTTGAGACTCTGTTGCATATATCCCCCCCTCTTTTGACCGCAGTCAGCTATTGAATGTTGGATCAAAACACTCAGTAATAGTAGTTAAGCAGCATCTAGTTCTGATGGTCTCATGGAAAGGGGGGCAATAGCTCAATGAGTCCATTTGACATGATATTCAGTTCTTCCTCCAGTTCCTGAGTCTCGTTTCTCTGCTTTTCGTGGCCAAGAGAGACTGTTAAAACTTTGGATGACTGTTCACAAGACCCAGATGCTATTCAATGAAGTAAGAGGCATAACAAAAACTCTAAGAACAATATTAGATTAATTGACTGGACTGGGTCATAATTTTACAGCCCTATACTTCTGGACCAAGAAAATTAATATCAAAAGGTATTTGGTTGCACCTAAGCAATAGCAAAAGCTGTCTCAACCCCCCACCTTTTGTGTTTTGTTGTTACTGTACAATTTATATGTACACAACATTTGTGAATTTAAACTTTTTCTGACGTGTATCTTAATGATGTCATTACATTAGTCAATTTCCCCATCATAGACAAAGTCTTACAAGTTCACAACAAATGATTCCCTGCTACTTCTTGTAACCACTAATAACGTTTGGTCTGTATGCTTTTACTGTACCTTGCCATTTCCTTCAAGTCAAATCATAATTTTTTGTCCTTTCATGGTGAAATTATTTTGGGTAGCAGCGAGTCTTGGACTCCCATCCAGGTTGTAACACATGTTGTTTGGTATCATTGAGTGAGCTTCAACCCATGACGACCCTATGCACAACTGAACCAAACATTGCCCAGTCCTGCACCATGCATCTTCACAATTGTTCTTGGCCTGAGTTCATTGAGGCCACCACTGTGTCAATCTGTTTTGCTTTTCACTTTAGAATTCTTGCATATCATTTGTTTGATTTATCCCTAGGAACCAGTACAGAGGAGCCCCAGTGGCATAAAGGTTAAGTGCTTGCTTGCTAACTGAAAAATCAAGGGTTCAAACCCACCCAATGTCTGCCAAAAAGAAGACCCAGTGATCTGCTTCCATAAAGATCCTTAAAAACAACAACAACCACAAAAAACTACTGCTATTGATTCTGACTTATATTGACCCAATGGGGGGTTCCAAAGGTTTAAATCTTTCTGGGTGCAGCTGGTCTCATCTTTCTTACAATGAGTGGTTGGTGTGTTAGAACTGCTGATTTTGTGGTTAGCAGAACAACACTTATGTGACAGCCCCACCATAAAATTAAAATCTAGAAAAACTCATGAGACAATTTTACTTTGTCCCATGCGGTCATCATGATTGAATCTAAAACACCTAAAGACTACCACACTTTGATTTCCTATTCTAAATAATATTATTTTTCAACTCATTTCTACATGTTTGTTGCTAGAATGCCATTTTTTGTTTTTAAATAAATTTATTTGAATATTTTACACATTAAATCATACATGAATAACAATTCGATTTCCCATGTTAATGCTTTCTTAAATTTCACTTTCTTGCTTTATTAAACTGATAAGGCTTCCAAAATAATGTTTAATAAAATGGAGGGAGAGGACATACTGCTCTTTCACCTAAGTTTATTTGAAAAGTATTCTTTACATCAATACTAAGAATAGGAGAGTGAAATATCTTTCATCAGATTTAGAATTCCTTTTCATTTGCAGAGGCTTCTAAAAGAATAAACATATTTCTTTCAAATTCTTTTTCTGCCTATAGTAGGAAGATTACAGGATTTCTATTATCTTTGTTTTGCTAGCATGATGATTACATCAATTTTTAAATAATAGCCAATCTTGCATTCCTAAAAGAATCCTTTATAATGTGATCATGTTCCCCCTCTATCATTGGACTTTTAATATAATATATTGGTTAGAATTTTAAAAACTATTTTAATCATCACGATAGCTTTGTCATAACATTAAATAGGTAGGATCCTTGTCCTATTTTGGTACCAAAGTTAGGTGAACATGATGAAACAATTTTAAAACTAGCATTTTATCTTCTTTAAATACTTGATAGAATTAAAGAGTATAATCATTTGAGTCTGCAGTTGTGTGTGCACAAAAAGAATCTTGTAAATAGATTCAATTGCATCACTCTGAATATAAATATCAACATTTTATTTTATGCTATTTCCAGTATATGACTATTTTCAATAAATTTTACATTTTATCTGAATTTTTAAGTTTATTATTTTAAAGTGTGTTATATAATATCTCATTATCTCTCTTTTAATGTCCACAGAATCTGTTTTTATGTCCTCTTTCATATTTCTGATGATGACAATATCTCCTCGCTTCCTTTCTTGACTTCTTCATTTTACTAATACTTTAAATAATACTTTTTCATGTCAAAAAAGTTCTGTATTGTTTGTCTAATTCTCTAGCATCCCTACCTTCTCTTCGTTTTATTGTGGCCTACATTCTGCTTCCTATGGTCTTAATTCTCACCTTTTAATAAGTTCATAAAGAAGGTTACATCTGTTATTCCAGACATTTTCTCCCTAATATAAACATTTAAATCCCTATTCTTTTTCTATGAACTGTTTAAATGTCTCCCACAAATTTTGATGTGTATTTTTTATTTCAGTTCAAAATATTTACTAATCCCCTAATTATTTCTTCTTTAATCTTTGCATTACTTTGATTACTTTAATTTGTAGATTTGGAGGAATTTTCAAGATGCCTATCTTTTCTTTTGAAATGTAATTAATTCCAAAGTGGTCAGAAAGTCTACACTGTATCATTTGGCATTTGCTGACATTGCCTTCATAGCCTAATGTGTGGTCATTTGTAATATATTCCACCTACATATCAAAATTATGTGTATTTTTTATTACTGAGTATAGAAACAGATCTTTTGTAAATTTTATCTACATTTTCTATGAATGATTGAGAAATTTTTGTTGTATCTTTCAGTTCTTTTAGCATGTTCTTAATACATTTTGAAGGTTTCTTAAGTAAATAGCATTAGGTATATTAAAGAATCTTATTGAATCATATTATTAGATTTATTAGATAAATAAGACCTTCTAATAGTGACCTCTTATCCTAAGAAAGGTTGTTATGGTGAAGTGTTAGTCAGTTCCTACCCATAGCTACCCCAAGCACAGCTAAAGGAAATAAGGCTACGTCCTGAAACATCCTCACATTTGTGCCTGTGTTTGAGCCTATTGTTGGGGTCACTGTGTCAATGCTTTGTGTTGGGGGCCTTCTTCATACTCAGTGCTCCTCTACTTTATCAAGCATGATAATCTCTCTTCTGGGAATGGTCTCACTGGATGACATGTGCAAATAATTGAAGACAAGATCTCACCCTCCTGGTTGTACTTCTTCCAACACAGACTAGTTTGTTATTGTGGAAATCCATGCTTCCTGCAGTCATCTTTCACCCAAGAGTTGACCCATGGTGCCATCCAGAGCCCCAGCTCCCTTTTGCTCTCCTTGTTACCCATGATAGCCTGCTTTTGTATTAACTTGATATTTTCTATTCTGTTGTTTTAATTTCCTTGGTTTTTTTAGCTTTTGTTATTGTCTTAGTGATGTCCCTTGGCATTAACAAAGGAAAAGAAGACATGAACAACTTGATAAGCGAGCTAGACCTGACCAACATTTAGAGAACATTCCAACACAACAGGGGCAGAATTTGTGACAATCTTTTTAGGATTGCCATCAACTTAATTTCAGAAATACTCAAAAGCACTTTTCTTCTATCACTTCATCTCCTCTCCTATGTGCTGTTTTCCATACATGTATTACAATGCATTCATTGCAATATATCATGTTCTTTATTAAACTAAGTAGAAACAGAGTAAAGTAAAAATAATTTTATATCGTCTTGTACATATGCCTCTATAGTTGATGTGAATTTAGTTGACTGTACATTATCTCTTCTTTAAATACTAAAGGGTCTCCTTTATTATTTTCTTTTAGCACAGTTTTACTAGGAACAGACTCTCTTTTTGTTGTGTATACACATCCAATTTCTCCTTCATTTGCAAAGGCTAGTTTTGCTGATTGACAATATATTTTTTTAGAACCTTGAAGGCCATTCCAATATTTTTGCTCTCCATTGATGAGAAGTTAGAAGATCATATTGAAGAGCCCTTCCACATGATGAGTTACTTGTCTCTTATAGGTTTGACATTTCCCTTTGATTTTGATCAGTTTATTTATTATGCTTCTACATGTGAGACACAGACACTTCTAGCCTCTCTTCATTCGATTTCCTTTGGTCATTCAAAATTGATTCTCTTTTGTTACTTTATTATCATTTGGGCATTAATTCATACTGCCACAAGTTCATAGAGACCTTTCTCCCCATCTTTCTCCTGCAGGGAAGCTGGTGGGTTTACACTTTGGGTCTTGAGTTAGCAGCCAACAGCATAGCCCACTGTACCAACAGGCCTCCTAGAAACCTCTATGAGGGAGTTTCAGAAAGTTTGTGGGAAAATATAATGGATTCTTCTCCCCCAAAATCGAGGTTTTTTAAGTTCCTTCCTATACTTAGGCAGATAACAACACCCCCCACATCCTGGTTCAAGTAATTGGAAAATCACACCAGATTATATAACAATGATTAAATAATATTACCTTATGGAATAGCCACCAGTTGAGTATCAGTCAAACCAATGACAATATTAACTTAGCCACTTTGGCATATGACATTGACTATCAAGTTTGAAGAACTTAGGAAGCAAGGAAACTACAAAGAGATTGTCAATGAAGTGTTGCGCAGTTTTGCATCATATTCATGAGTATTCGGAGATCACACCATTTTGTTTCATTAGATTTTTTTTAGATTATGTGAAGAAGTGGATCACTAGAACTTTCTTTCTAGTCTGTCTTAGTAAGGAAGCTCCTCTAAAGTTGTTTATCATGGCGACAATACATAGAGCATCAATGACAAATATACACACAAGATGCATTGGCTGGGATTCAAGCCCATATCTCTGACATGAAAGACAAGAATTCTACCAATGAGCTAAGGTCTAATTAATGTTAAAATAGGATTGATCCTTTACTTTTGCTATAAATTGTCTATCTCAGTTTTTGTATCTATAATCATTCTTTTCTTTTACTGGGTTATTCAAATAGAGTATGTAATATATATATATATATATATATATATATATATGTAAACATTGTAAAGTCTTTAGCTGCTAATCTTGGTCATCTGTAGGTCTGTTTCTATTCATTTAATTTACTTTTCTGCCACATTTTCCTTTTGTCAATCTCATAATTGTCTAAACATATACTTTTAGAGCCTTGGATTTTGCTTTTTAGAATAGTCTTTGGATTGATTTAATTCTAAAACAAATTCTATACTCCTAAGGTGTTCTCCTTTTGCAGGATCAAAGCAACACTTGTGCTTACCAAGCTCTTCTACCTTGATAGCATGCAAGTGCTCAGCTATGCTTCTTCACTACACAATTGCTGAAATCTCTGTTAAATTCTTTCTACCTCCCAAACGATGCTTTCACCAGAGCTCTCTTGTAGTCTTACACATATCAAGTGTCAAACAAGAATTTCAAGAGACTTGATACTAAAATTTCGGACTCTTTGTCCTACTATGAGTCTTCCTGTCTCTGATCCCAAAACAACCCATTTCCAAGGAGTCAATTCTGCCTCACTGTGACCTTGTACAGGGTTTTCAACACTGACAACATTTAATAGTTTCATCTTCATAGACAGCCTCATCTTCCTCTATTGGAGTGAATTGGAACCACCACGCTTGTATTTAACTGTTCAATGCTTTATTCCACAACATCACCAGGTACCCTACAAATTCCACCTGTTCTGATACATCTTGACTCATCTGACTCACAAGGTCAATTAGATTAACATTTTTTCCTGATCTCTTATGCCTGTGCCACTTCGACTGGTAGATTGCCTCCACAGACGAGACATGTAAATTTGGAGGATCATATAGTTTTTACCTGCTTTTTGCTCACTTAGATATCTAAATGCATTTTTTGTTGTTGCTGTTTATAAAAATATTTTTCAGAGTTTGATTCTTTTCAGCTAGAATAGTTATTAGTCTTTTATAAGTGACTTTACTATATATGAATGATAGTCTTCTCTTACCACACATTATCATTGCATCTGGCAGGAAGTTGAGTCAAATACTAGCTATTCTGATGAAACTATAACTGAGATTTGTATATCGTAATGGTGAAAATATTTGCATATGTAAGTAATCTGTAACAGAAATTGGAATATTCATCAATTTCAAATGTAAGTCATAAACCAGAATAGTAAATTGTATTTATCTTATCACCAGTTGCATTGACTGATGACTTTATGTCACAATAGTGGCAAATACATTTTTCCTTTTTCTTTTTCTGGTGCCAAATATCTTGACACAATATGTGGCCATCATTATTTGAAAGCTTCAATAGTTATTAGACCCACTACCCTTGTTGTTGCTATTGTTGTTTGACACCACCATCATCAAGTCTGTTCTGACACCTAACAATTTCATGTACAATAGAAGAAAACACTGCACAGTCCCATGCCGTCCCCCAAACTATATATTGGAGCACATTGTTTCCGTTCCTGGGTCAGTCTACCTTGTGTGTGTGTGTGTGGGGGGGCTCTCCATCTTTTACACTACTCCTCGACTTTACCAAGCACACTGTTCTTTTCCAGAGACTGGCCTCTCCTGATAACATGTTCAACGTGTATGTGACTGGCTTGCCACCCTTTCTTCTAAAGAGCTTTCTCACTATACTTCTTCCAAGGCAGATTTGTTTGCTCTTTTGATGGTTCATGGTGCTTTCAATATTCTTTTCCAACACTGTAGTTCAAATTCAAATGCATTTTGCCTGATTATAAGCCCTGAAACACTTCTTGGTCTTCCTGATTCGGTGTTCAATGTTCACTTGCAAATAAGGTCATGGAAAATAGCATGGCATGGGTCAAGGGCACCCTAGCCCTCAACATCACACTCTTGTTTTTCAATACTCTAAAGAGGTCTTGTGCAGCAGATTTACCCAATACAATGTTTCATTTGATCTACTTACTGCTGCTTTCGCGAGCATTGATTATAGACACAGGTAAGAAAAATCCTTAACAACTTCGAACTTTTCTCCCTTTATGATGACATTACCTGTTAGTTCAGTTGTGATGATGTTGGTCTTCTTTATATTGAGTGATAATCCATAGTGCAAGCTGCAGTCCTTGATATTCATCAGCATATGCTCAAATCCTCCTCATTTTCAGCAAGTGAGATTATGTCATCTATATATAACAGGCTGTTAAAAGCCTTTCTCCAATCTTGATGTCGCATGCTTCTTCATATAATCCAGCTGCTCTGATGATTTGCTCAGCATACAAATTTTACAAGTGTGGTGAAAGCTTACAAGGCTGGTACACACCTTGCCTGATCATAAGCTCAGAATTTCTCCCTTGCTCTGTTCTCACAACTCCTGCCTCTTGACCCATGTTGTACAAGTTCTGAATAAACACAGTGATGTGTTCTAGAAGCCTCCTTCTTCTTAAGGTTATCCATGCTTTATTATAGTCCATATGGCAAAAGTCCTTTGCATCACCAATGAAACGCAAGTGAATTTCTTTTCAATCTTTTCTGACTTGAACCAAGACCCATCTGACATCAACAATAATCTTTGTCTGATAATAAAGCTGTTCGAGTCCTTCACCGGTGTCCAGAGAGTATCTGCCCTCCTGGAATTGTTGTAGTTGCTGATATGGAGTTTCTCTACCATATCTTCCCACAGATGTTGTCAATTTGGTTTTTGTGTACTCCATATGGGAAATTCCATGCATACAGTCATCTTTTGTGTTGTTGCAAAAAGGCGTTTGCTATGAACAAGGCATTGGGGTTGAAAAGTTCTATGAGTGTTAGGCGAGGTTGACTAGAGTAGCACACCCAGTGACACTGGGCACAGGATTTCTCGTTCACTTTTTTTAAAGACTTAAACTACAGAAACATGGATCAAAAGGGAGACAAAATATAAAACCAGGGTGGTTTTGATACCAATGTATATAATGTATAAGAGACCGTGTTGCGTCAAGAAGTAGTAGTATATTAGTAGTATACCACCCAAATCCAACTTAAGTCCATAATTCTGATACGAGTCTATAAGTCCCTCTTCAGACTCACACAGTCACAAGCAATAATGTAGACTATCGGAATATTCCAGGGTGGTGGGTTCAAAATCTTGTGGATCCAATGGTGGTGGACACTGGCAGATTACAGAGTGGCTCACTTCACTGGTATAAAGATGTAGGAATAGAGAGAGGCCAGCCTCCAGATAGCCATTTGTTGCACCTCCAAATGAGGACATCAAGATGCAACCTGATTGACGGGTTAAACTCTACCCATTTCTTCTTACCTGTGCCATGTTGACACACAAAAAAATCTATCACAATCGCAGAGGTCATATTTTCCAATTACTGCTCATTCCTCTTTGTTTCTAACTTTTGCATTCCAACCACCAATAATTACCAATGCCTCTTGATTGTATGCTTGATCAATTTCTGACTGGAATCAGATTGAATTCTTCATTTTCTTCCTTACTGGCATTTTTCAGTTGGTGCATAAATTTGAATAATAGTTGCATTGTTTGGCTTTCCTTGAAGGTGGATAGGTATAATCTTATCATAGACAGCATTGATTTTTGCAATGTTATTTTGATAATGCATCCCATGTCATTCCTCCTGGTTATGCTATTCCTGACATAGCATATCACATGATTTTCTAATTCAAAATGGCCAATGCCTGTTCGCTTCAGCTCACCAATGCACATATCGATCTTAATTCATTCAAACCATTCCTAGTGACTTCCAATTTTACTAGATTCAGACTTCATGCATTCCAAATTTTAATCATTGGCAAATGTTTGCAGCTATTTCTCTTTACCTGGAGTTATGCTCCATCAGCAAATGAAGTTCTAAAAGGTTCCACTCCCACAGTCTTTCTCTAGCTGATGTCACCACAGTAGACTTCACCAGGAGGAATCAGCTCCTCCTGGGACACAGTTAGAGTACCTTGGATCTGTGGGGTCCATCCTCTAGCACTATCTCAGAAAATGTTCTGCTTCTGTTAGGCCTTCAGTATCTGACAGTGTCGCAAAGCTCTGCATAAGGTTTTCAATGGCTCCTTCCTTGAACTGAGGAGCTAAGTTCTTAATTATCTCTTCTAATTCTGTAAGCACCTCTGAAAACAGTTCTCTTTGGGTGACCCTGCTGGCATTTGAAATACCAGTGACATAGCTTTCGGCATTACAGCCACCCACAAGCCACCCCAGTATGACAAACTGACAGGCAAGTGGTTATAGAAAACCGACAGAGTCACTTTGAATTTCTTAAAATTCTTATAGCACCAATACTGTTCTTTTGCCAAAAGAAGCAAAAGATTTCTTTTCAGAGATTAAATAACACGAGTGCATCATAACCGCTTTTCAGTGATATCTGAGAGTCGAATGAGATAGTACATGTAAAGTATAGGGCTGTTTATTAGTTGGAGTAGTTCCTGAGAATTTCAGTCGAATTGATTTTAGACATAATTTGTCACCTGAGAACTGAGACAATACCGTTTGTATACTTTTGTTCTTCCATATCTTTCTTGGAAATAATTATTTCATCTTTTGCTGACAACTCCAATTTTCCAGAGACTAACCCATTACAATGTGAGATAAAGAAACACTTCTAGGAGCCAGACAGTGTGTGGTTCTTATAGATGTTCTTGAATTACTAAATATTCTGGCAAAATAGCCCATAAAAATAGTTACCTCGTGCACTTTAACCATAACTTTCGTATTCTGTACTTTCATGTTGATGTTAGCCAATCTACTCCAGAACATTTACTTGATAGTCTCTCTTTTATGCCTTCTTAGAAGACAATCTGTGTGTGTGTGTGTGTGTGTGTGTGTGTTTGGTGAGAGTTTGCGTCACAAATTGGGTTCCTACTTGACAATTTCTACACACATTGTTAAGTATTTTTCACAATGTGTCAACATGCTGGTGTTCTGGTCGCTTCATTTCCAGTTCTCTGCAGATGCACTAGTCTCCTTGCTCTTTTTCTTCTCATCTTGGCTTTTAGAACAATCTCTGACCTTTTGATCTCATATAGATGTTTTTGAATCTGTTCTCTTTTCAATCATGATTATGCATCTTTTGGCTCTGCTTTCTGGCTTCACTCCTCCATTGTAATTCTTTCAGCTAATGACCTCTTAATTTTAAAGGAAGAATTGTTTCCAATTGTAAATTTTCTGGTGGCATCATTTTACATGGCAATGACGTTCTCTTTGGAACTCATTCCTGTAACCTGTTACAAGATAAATTCTCTTGTCAATTGAAATATTTCCATGATGCTAACATGGCAACTTTTGCTGTGTCTACTTTCTTAATGTTAAAGGAGATGGTAAACAATGTTTGTTTTTTTCACACCAGATACACACTTGCACTAACAATAACAACCATGCGTCAGCTGATGCCTGGCTAACAAGATTGTAAGACATCATCAGATGTAACACACCACACATTTAAAATATTAAATAGGCATCATCAAATAATTGGCATATGATATACCATCTGACTGTTTAAAATACACTTATCTGTGTTGCCTGAATTCGAAACTTTAAGACATAAAAATTAACAATTTTTATAGAGCCACTAAATTTACTTGCCTTATTTAAAGTAAAATAACTTTAGCAAATAGCACCCATTCTTATGGACCTTAATGAGACTGGAATGACATAATGCATGTAAAATATATGATGCATGGCATGTAAAGTAACAGGATCGGTAATAAATCATAATAGGTACTTATGCATGATAGCTGATCATAGTAATAGCACATTAGACTTTCAATGAATTTTAAACTATAAGTTTGTTTCTTAATTAAACATTTTAAAGGGTATGATCTTATATGGATAGTAAACAATACTTTTCTGAGATTAAGTAACTTTACTATATAATAAACACTTTTCTGCATAATCTTAGAAAATTGGATGAGATAGTGCATGCAAACTATGTGACTGTGTACAGGTGGGGGCAGTTCCTGAGAACTTCAGCAGAATTTGAATTACAATTTATCTTTTTCCCCTCCTAATGTTCCAAAAAGGATGATATAGACTGCTTGAAGTTAATCTCAGAAAAACTTAACTGATTTCACCTAATAATTCCATTTTTATGTTTCTATCTGAATTGAATAAGGTAACATTCAAAAGTATTAAAGTAATTGGCATTCTGGTGGCAAAATTGTGAAGAACAGGGTCCAATGGAAAGGTTTGTAGTTAAAACCAATCCCGTGTTTTCATGGGAAGAAAGACTTGTGAGACTGTTCTACTCTGTCACACGCGTCCCTGTGCATCAACAGTCGACTTGAGTGCACCCAATACCATTAAAAAGGACAAAAAGTTCTGACTCAGTGCATGGCAAATTAGAAGCACTTAGCAAAAAGTACTTGTTTTTATCATTGTATTTGTACTTATAGGTACCTGATATTTTTAATGGTACATAATTTCAGCTTTTCTTCCTTGGACAAATTAAGAGTTTCAAAGATATTAAAGATTGTTTAATCATATTCATTAAATTTGTTTAACAACTCTGAAGTTAACTTCATCAGATAGCATGTGCATTTCAGAATTTTTATGAGAATGAACTAGCTAATGCATGCAAAGTATTTGTAGCTAGTATTGTAGTTTATACGTGTCTCCTTATAATATCATTTGAATTTCTACTGGTTGACAAAATAAAGTTTGAAAAATGCTAAGATTTGATGTCCTTGCCGCTTAAGTAATTTCATATAGTAATATAGAGCAACAGTTCTCAATGTCTTTGATGTCAAGGGTCCTCTGTATTAATAAAGAAAATAAAGACACAAATGAGCTTTTATTTATACAGATTATATATCTATTGACAGTTATTATACTAGACATTAAAGCTAAAAGCATTAAATATTTATGTCATTTCACTTTAGGTAGCAATAATAGACATGTAATGCTTATAAACAATATAACAATATTTTACAAAATAAAAAACATTAAAGAGAAGACAGCTACTGTTATACTGCTTTTCAAATCTCTTTAATGTGTAGTATTGTGGAGACTAGATTTTCATATATCTATATCTGTATTTTTCAAAATGTCTTCACTAAAATTTATGAGGAATGCTCAATTTTAAGGAAAATATTTGCATAAAGAAACCTAGAAAACTCTCTAAAAAGTTCTCAGAGACCCCCAGGATCCTTGAAGTTCACTTTGAGAACTGCTGATGCATGTTTTTTAATTTTTTAAAGTATTAAATGAATAACCTGTGTGATATATATTTGTTATTGATGCTTTTGTTGTCTCTATTTCTAATTATCTGATATTTTCAAAACCTTATATTTCTCTTTGTTTCGTTGATTGCATTCCTGGTCTCTTAGAAAAAAGAAAGAAAACTAATTATGGTATCACATTGATCAAGTAATTGAGTTACTAAATTAAATAAAACCAGTTTTGCATGGTTTTTAATAAAACTGATAGATTCAAAATTGCCATTTAAAATCTGAAATGTCAGTAACATGGCTCAGTTCTGGCACATAGGGTAGACTCAATAAATGACAACTGTTAGACTCACCCTTTCTTCTGTATACATAAAAGTATACAAATAGATGTCAGGAAAACATCGATCTCACACATCTAATAACATCATCTGCTCAACTAGGATGATTCTGCTATCATATCTTGTCTTCTTTTGAAAATCAACAGGCTATCCTTTAAGGAAGCAAGCTAATCCTATTCCTGAAGTCTCTGAGGAATACTGACTTTCAATGACAGGAAATCTTCCCCAAGGACATTAGGAATCTTTAGAAATACCTAAAACCATTGTGCATTTCCTGTGGGGAACTCAGTCCAACCCAGTCCATCAGTTTCCTGTGTGTAGTCATCTCTAATCTCAGTCCGTAGGACATAGAAGTAGGTGTGCCTTAAGTTTAAAAGCAAGAAATTGAAAATTTAGCCAGATTGAAGGTAAATTCTTCAGACTGGCCTCAGACTCCTGTGACTTAGGGGAAAAGTAGTGGAAAGACCCTCTGCATCTTACCACCCCACCCCCACCCCTGACCTTGTGGTCTACCTGCTTTCCCTGGACCCTTCTTTCTCCTAATCTAATTAGCATCTTGAACACGCACAACAGAGTTTTCTACCATATTCCACCAGAAAAATCACTGTATTCTCTCCAATTATATTTGAGTAACCTCTTTCAAAGTTTGCAGGGATCACTAAATCTTGATGATTTTTTTCATCTTACTGAAGTTGTTTTCAGAAAAGACATTCCATGTTTTATTTCTCTTTTTATCTATTTTTAAAAACTTTTTGAAATATTGTTAGGAGAACTTTTAATGATTACCATAATAGATAAAATGTATATATTGAAGTCCAATATATAATGGGCTCATTATGGAGCTTCAAAATGTCATCAATTATGTACTGCTGTGGTCACTATGGTTCTGGTATCAACTCAATGACAGTGAGTTGGGTTTGTTTTTTAGTTTGTCCATATTCACATGCCACTTCTCCTATCCCTATTATTTTGAAATTAACTCTAGACATCATATCACTTTATTCATCAACATTTCAGGATGTATACCTAATATATGTGTATTATTTTTTCTACATACATGCAATATTATTTAAAATAATGAACAATGATGCTTTAATACCATTGAGAGATGAATCATTGTTCAAATTTCTGATTGACTCATGAATGCCCTGAATATGTTTCAGATAGTTTACATCAAGATCCCAATAAAATTTATATATTGCTATTGCTTGATAAGTCTCCTGTAGGTTCTCCCTCTAAGTTGTTCCTGTTAAGATTTGATTTTGGAAGAGATCCTTAGGTGTTTTCTTAACCCATTTTCGTTTCCATAATTCCAGAAAGATTTCTACAGTCTAAATCTTTCATTATAACCTTTCATCGACGGTAAACTATCTAGTACGGAACTAAATAGTTCTTCCTGGCAAACTTGATCTGCTCTTCTAGAGACAGCTGTCCTTATATTTATAACTTTGGAATGAAGGATGTTTTTTGGGGAGGTAGATTTTTTTTGTTTTTTTCCATAATACCCAGCTCTAAACTATCTTTCAAACTCTTAAGAAATGTAGCCTCTGTGGTTCCGTTGCTTTCTGTATTCCAAAAGACCTGTTGACATTCTCCCAAGTTTATCGTTCAAACTTGGTGAGAACTGACCCCTGTGCTCCCCTTCTGATACTGATGCTCTTCCCCTTCAGGATCTCTTTATGAAAATCCAGCAATATTTTTTGCAGCACCTCTTAATTTTCAATGACTTTCCTACTTTCTTGGATGACATACCTTAGGTTCAGACCTGTAGCCATTGGCTAACACCCCCCAGAATGCACTGTTATAGCATCTTACACTGTCCCTTGGGCTCTTTTCTCTACAAAACATCCAGCTATTTTTAGAAATTTGCTAATTTGTATCATCTGAAAGATTAAACAGATCAGCATTCTTAGCAAGCTCCAGAAAAAGAAGATTGATCATCTTCTCCTCTTGGTAACCCAGCCAAACACTCTGTACCTGACTTTGGATGTAAAAATGACAGACTCTACTTTTTGTCTCTTCTCATGGTGCATGAAAATTTGTGATAGAATTCCAAAAGTGAAACCTGACTTTTCATAGGTTTCAACATTCCAAGGGCATGAGAGAACTCAAGTTAAAAATCTAATTTCACCTGCCAGTCATACTGAGTTTTAGATGCAAGGCCTCCTCAAGATCTACCATAGTTACTTCTGAATGTTCCTGGTTCTCTAACGCATGCTCTGGCACCAAAATCACCTTCTGCACCCACCTCCATGGTGATATGTTCTGCTTCTTTTCGTGTGTGTGTGTCGGGGCGGGGGGGGGGGGGCGGGAATCACTGCCCTCTGGTGGTCATGGGAGCTACCCAGCTTTGCTCCTGGAGAGCTGCTGCTGGATTTGAACTGCCAAGTCCATGGGCAGCAGTCCCACACTCAACCACTACGCCACCGAGGCTCAGCCCATGATATGTTCTTCTTACAAACTGAGTGATTGAAGGGAGTGCTTAGGCTTCTGCCTCTCAGTATACCCAATCTAGTAAATGCTCAAAGGGGGGACTGCACCTCTCCCCAACTTTGCATTTTACTCAGTCTCTAGACCTTGAATCAGTATTGCTTATATCCAGCGTCTCACAGAAATTCTTGCTAAAACAGAGAGCCCTTGCTTACACACTACTTCTTCTTAATGACTAGACTTATGCCTGTAGCATCTTAGGACACCCATACTATCTCCACCACCCTGCTTAAGAACTCCAGAACTCTCAGGTCCTATCTCCAAGGAACTCAAAGATGAACAGTCTTCTTGTGGACCTTGCAAATGAAGATTATCAGACTACAGACTCATCTCAAACTCACCATAGCACTATTGAAGCACTATTGTGATGACCAGAGGCTGCATGCATATCATTTTGAATTGAGTTTGAACAGTGGCATGCTAGCAGAAGGTTTCATTAATGCCACCGAGAACAAGTGGGCATAGGTATGTTCATTCATTGAAATATTTCTTGGGTGTCTTCTATGAGCCAGAACATATCTAGCATTTGGGACTAGAGCAAAGCTGCTACCATCCTCTCTAAGCACAGCTATATTTAGAACAATTTAATGATGGTCATTCCTGATGTGAAAAAGGCAGTCTTTTGTCTCATGCAACCATCTGTTCCTGCTGTTTATAGCTTTCAACAAAAATGAGGTCTACATCTTCTTTCCCCAAAATGCAAATATGAGTATGCGGTTGTACCAACCTATCACAGCCATTCAATATCCTATAACAATGTTATACCTTTATTCTAATTCTATAGGTGTATCGGTTCCAATCCCGGTGATCGGACTGCGGAACGAAGACAAGGTGTTCGTGAATAACACCACGTGCGTGCTGAATGACCCAAATTTCGTTCTCATTGGGTCCTTCGTAGCTTTCTTCATTCCGTTGACGATCATGGTCATTACCTACTTTCTAACGATCTACGTTCTCCGAAGACAAGCTCTGATGCTTCTGCTTGGCCACACCGACGAACCGCTTGGACTGGGTCTGGACTTCTTGACGTGCTGCTGCAAGGGGGACACCGAGGAAGAAGAGAGCGCTGCCAACCCTAACCAAGATCTGAACCCACGCTGCCGAAAGAAGAAGAAAGAACGCCGTCCCAGGGGCACCATGCAGGCCATCAACAATGAGAGGAAGGCTTCCAAAGTACTGGGGATTGTTTTCTTTGTCTTTCTGATCATGTGGTGCCCATTCTTTATCACCAATATCCTGTCGGTTCTTTGTGGAAAGAGCTGTAACCAGAAGCTCATGGAAAAGCTGCTCAATGTGTTTGTTTGGATTGGGTACGTTTGTTCAGGAATAAATCCTCTGGTGTACACTCTGTTCAACAAAATTTACCGAAGGGCTTTCTCCAATTATTTGCGCTGCAATTATAAGGCAGAGAAAAAGCCTCCTCCAGTCAGGCAGATCCCGAGAGTCGCCGCCACTGCTTTGTCTGGGAGGGAGCTTAACGTTCACATTTACCGACACACCAATGAACCTGTGATTAAAAAACCCCAGGGCAGCGAGCCCAGTATCGAGATGCAGATTGAGCAATTGGAGCTACCCGTAAATCCCTCCAGTGTAGTTAGCGAACGGATTAGTAGCGTGTAAGAAAGAGCAACACGGTGTTTCCCTACACGCACACCACAGGTGTAGGAAACCCTTTGATTTTTCCCGTCGGTCATAACTAATGTAAATACTGCTGTCTACAAAAAGTGTTTTTATATATAGCTTTGCAATCCTGTACTTTGCAATCATGCATAATAGTGAGATTTAGGGTTCTGTATTTACTGTTTATACTAGATCAAAAATAAATAAACGTATTTTGAGTTCGCGAGGAATAGAATGTTGGAGTTTTCTGCCTGTCCCTCTTTCTTCCTTCCTTTCTCCCCTTCCTTACTCCCTTCCTGCCTGTCTGCCTTCCGCCTGCCTTCCCTGACCCAGTTTCTGTGTGTGCAAAAGGAAACATTGATGTTGATCTCAGGTGGCATTTGCAGGAGACCAGAATGATGCGCATGACAGTGGTGACATTTCAACCACACCCAAATTAAATTCCGTGGAATCTTTTCTACGGGTTAACAGTAAATATATGCTTTAAATTCTTGCTCAGCTCATGTACACACACAAATACAGTAAGATAGGTTCTGCCTTCTGATTACCACATCAGGTGTTGAGTCAAAAGCAGAGCTTAGCCTTGTTGTTCCATATAGGGGCAAAATTTGACATTGTCAGGTTGTTGTGTTGGTATTTTACTGCAATGTCTGTCCCTAAACATAGTGGTATTTTAACATAGCAGCTGGTTAACCAGGACTAAAGAAGTGGAAGGATGATACAAGAAATAAACATCAATAGCTTTTCACTTCTTAAGGACAATGATCAAATTCTGATTAGCAATTCTGAAAAGCAAACTGAAATTAGTGGTTTCATTCTGGTCCTTAGTAAATACCTAATTCCAGGACCAAACTGGGAGACCAGATCCCAGAGCTATTTCCCAATCCAGGATTCAACATCAGTTAGGTTTAAATCTCAGGATCCTGGAAATCCGTGTGCTACACACAAAGTGAAATTAGCATTTGAGCCTTATTCAAATATTTTCATAATTATGGTACCTCTATCTATAGGACCTAATTTCGCAGTCCATTCTTGAGTAAAATGTGTATTGGAAGCATAGACCACTAAAATCTTGGACGTTTTACTTGATTAAGGACTACAGAATTAGACCCTTAGAATGTGGAAAAAAAAAGTAATTCAAATCAAACTTCTACTGAACTCTGGGAATGACAGAAATTCAGAGTTTCCATTTGGAATTAAAACAAAATTGATCACATTTTCAGATCCTTCCAAACTCTCTAGTGCAGGAAAAGGCTGCAGCTAATTTGTGAAAGTGGCAAGCTCTTCATTGTACTGCAAATATGTACCAGAAGTTTAAAATCTTTGTTAAACTATAGTGCTGTGTTACAATAAGTGTTGGCCATTGTTTCATTCGTAGGCCTACTGCTCTCTAAGAACTCAGTACCATTCAGCAGTCTGTTAACTTTAAAAGGTTTTCAAACATTGCTAAAATCAGACCATTTGGTCTATGCTGTGTGCAGAATATACAAGTGTTTTTCTAGTCCCTGTATTTCCTTGTGTGCCCATTTCACACAACTGTGGATCAATTTCCGAAGAATTCATGATGCTATCTCTTACGCCTGACAGTTACTAGCACACCTTAGAGTGTGCCTCTCTGTTGCTGGAAATGAGTGACTGCAGAATCTGAATTCCAAAACCTCCTGGTGTGGCTCCTCAACACACAGCATAGATAAATCCAACAGGCTGTCCTAAGGGCAGTGGGAAAGGTGCTGTATTCGAGAAAACTCATACAGTCTCGATTTGATTTGCAACACTGCCAAATGTCAGTCAATTGCTTGAGCATGCCCAACTATAACATGAAGGTAAAGTCTACCTGCCTGCTGGCGCTGTTGAACTGCATGTTAAAACAATTATATGAAAATTGAATGATTTGAGCTCTTACTGAGATGAAAATGTCTGAAGAAACACAGCATGCCCTTAGCACGAGTTCTGCCCATTCAGATGGTACCCTGCATGTATGCCATGTATGTTGCATGAATCCATCAACTTGTACCAATGTAGGGCAGGGTAGCTGATATTAAAAGGACTAAAGAATATTCTTCAGCCGTCCTTAAAGAGACCATGCATTCAGATGAGAAGGATTGTGAGTAATAGAGAAAATTGGAAACATCTGATTTCTTAACTATCAGGGCAAGCTCATAGCACATGTTTTACAAAGGAATAAAATATAAACCACAAATTTTCAAAAGCACTAGCAATAAGTTGAATGATAATAGCTTACAGCACATTTGTTAAAAATTCTTATGTCATCAAGTAGAATAAATACTTAATAGTATCAAACAAAATAATTATCCTCCAATTGTGTGCTATTCGTAAATTCTGTGAAGTTTGGTATGAAACTAATATGCTCATTTGGATATGAATCTTACAAGTCAATGTTAAATCTACAAACTTTTATAAATGTTTTAAAAAAAAGTCCATGTAATGAATGTGAACGTGGTGAATTTACTGTCCAGCAAATCATTTTGATGTACTATTATATATGTATACCTATTTAAGACACGTGCAACAGACTGCCTTATATTATTTCCTGTAAATCTTTTCCCTCGTCAAATGGTACCTTTTTGTGAATGGTTACAAAGTGTTGTCTTATTCCTGGTTCTTGTATGTTATCCAATGCAGGTTTTTGTGATACTTCCTCTTAATTTATTAAATTTATTAAATATTGTTTACTATGTCCTGTGTCTTTTTTCCAATTACATTTGGAAGGGGAAATATGTCACTTCACCCCTTTTTCTTTGAAAATTCCAAGTTCACCAAGACAAATACAACCAGAAAATGTCCCTCTTCTGATGAACTGGGAAGAGCTCTTGGCATCAATATCCAGAGAAGAAAATGGAATTGGGCAGAGATGAAGTTGGGCTAGAATACAGTTGCAGCAATAACTTTGCTGGTCCCCATAGTGCACTCGCAATGTGAGAGAATCCTCCAGAGTGGTCTCATGTTAAAATGTGACTTGTCATTTTATGTGGCTGCCCCCTCCCCATGCCCTGCCTGGAGAGATGTGTGACCTTATGCCAGGTCACTCTCTATGACAGAGGAAATTCCCCAAAGGGATGGACAGTCAGTCCACTGATTTTCCAATGCCTGGTGAATAAACCATCCACACCCATAACAGAGAGAGTACTCATTGAGTGGAAAGGATACAGCACCTAGTTCATCATATAACAAAAAAAAAAACCAATCTGGTGGATTATCGCTTCAGACGAAATCAGGACAAGTGGAGGTGAAAGAAAATATGAGGCGCTTAGAAGGAGGAAATTTGAATCAAACTTCTTGAGACACCACAAGCAAAATAGTTACCAGGGAACCTCAAGAACTTTTATAGTATTTTCAATCCAACTGCTAACTATGATTCTTAGATCTGATAATCTAATTGGCTAGCTTAGACCTTACTGCATCAATGAACAATCTCAAAGTTGCAGTTAACAAGACACATGTACAATACAGAGGATGTTTAATACAGAGGATCAAAGCACCTCTCCTTATCATCATTCCTATGGAATTAAAAGGTTGATGGAGGCCCCATCTTGACATGTGCCTCTGTTGCAGGAAACTTAGTGAACCTACCTCTTTTTTCCACTAAAACCAACAGAACCTTTCCTTTTCCCTGTAGTTTTGACTTCATATCCCGACCTCCTCTGGCTCCCCTTTGCCAAAAGGTGGGGGTCAGACAAGGAAGCCTCCGTGGTCCTCCCTTCTGTACCTATGCTGCCACTCTACATCCTGTCCAGGATAATCCATTGAAATGGCCACACAGAACTCACAGACAATACTCCCAATTAAGGAAGCTTATTAGAGAAGTCCGTAGATTACCACTAGTCAGGATTAGCAAACCGTAAGGAACCAAGTTCTTAGTCTTTCAGTCTTGTGGTCCCTTGACCTTTCCCTCCATGGGCCAGGAAGCAAGCATGCCTGTCACTCAGTCCCACAATAACATAGTCTCAGGCCAGATAAGGAGATAACAAACAAACAGATTCAGTGAGTCATTGAGTCAGTATAAAAAGGAGGTACCCCTAGCCTCACTGGGGATCCCCTGAGTCTCCCTGCCCAGTCTCTGGTGCATCTGATCTCAGTTGCATCTGCCACTTCAGACAGAAATCTTGAGCCTATTCTTCAAAGGTCCTTGGATTTCTCTTTCTTCTACTTCTGCTTCCAAAATGGCTTATTCTTACAGTCAGGGGAATCATAAAAACTGACCAATCCCCGCTATTAGTATCACACACACACCCAATTTGCACAGCCCCACCCAATTGTTTGGTGGGAGCTGCAGAGACTTGGGTGGAAGGACCATACAACTTTTCTCTAGTTCTTTAATGCTTGCTCCCTTTGCACTATCATGACCCCAATTCTACCTTACAAATCTGACTAGACCAGAGCATGTACACGGGTACAGAGAAGAGCTGGGAACACAGGCAATCCAGGACAGATATCCTTCAGAACCAACAAGGAGAGTAGTGATACCAGCAGGGGAAGGGCAGAGTGGGGGAGAAAGGGTTAACCAACCGCAGCACTCTCCATATAACCTCCTTCCTGAGGGATGGACAACAGAAAGTTGGGTAAAGGGCGACACTGGTCCGTGTAAGATATGAAAAAAAATAATAATTATAAATTATCAAGGGTTCATGAGGGAGGGAGGGAGGGAGGGAGGAGGGAGGAAGTGGGGAAAATAAGGAGTTGATACCAAGGGCTCTAGGAGAAAGAAACTGTTTTGAAAACAATGAAGACAACATATATACAGCTGTGCTTTGTCCACTGGGTGGGTATATGGACAGTGATAAGAGCTGTATGATCTCCCAGTGAAATGATTTTTATAAAAAGAAAGAAATGTTGCTCTACCACAACATTTTAAATCCCTGCTCACTGTTGTGGCAAGGGAGGATCAAAGGTTGAAAGGTCTTCACTTAAGTCACTTCTAGAAAGAGGTAGAGGTGGCACTGTCTGGGTCCAAGCCCATGCTCTTCGCAATCTGGTATACTGCTCATTCCTGTGAAAGTAAATAGGTAAAACTGACTTTCTCAGAACAGAAACCATGAACCCAAGCATTCTCCAAAATATTACCAGTTCCAAATGGGACAAGGAAGCACATGAGAATGTAAAAGGAAGTCCAAGTTTGGGATTGCATTCACTGCTGTCACCAAAGTGTGAGGTTGTTAGGTGCCCTTGAGGGAGGTCTGAATCATGGTTCAGCAGAACAAAACCCTTCCCTGACCTGTGTCAGCCTCACATCTGTTAGGATGTTTGCGCTCATCGATGCAGCCACTGTGTCAGCATTTCTGGCTAAAGATTTTCTCCCATTTTATTTCTTCACTGACCTGCTATTTGACCAAGCATGTTGTCATTCTCCAGGGTTTTTTTTTCTCCTGTAGACATGTCTCTCCTTGACAAGTCCATACTTTACTGGAATCCCCTATCAGGAGAGAGCCCTTCACTTCAGAAACTGGAAGGGGGGACAAAGATTAAGCAAACAGCTAGTAACATGAGAGTCAGAGTGGAAAAGCAGCGCTAAACACCCTGAAAGCATCTCTTTCAGAGGCAGTGTGGTTATGTTTAAGATAAACAAAAATGTGTACTGTTTCCCTAGGACTGCACACGCTCAGTGGTTTCAGAAAGCGCAGTGGTCTGTTCTAAACTACTTCAAGAAACCCGAAGTCCAAAAGCAAGAGGTCAACAGAGCTACACTTCCTCCAATGTCTCCAGGGGAGCTTTCTCTCACCTCTTTCAGCTTCTCAGAGTTCCTCACCTTTTGCACCATTCAAATTTCTGTTTCTTTTCTGGGTCAAGGTGTCCTCTCAGCTTCTTACAAGGATGCATCATTTGGATCTAGGGCCCACCCTAAATCCAAGATGATTTCACCATAAGGTCTCTAAGTGCACCTTAACCAATTGCCCTATTTTAAAATAAGGTCACATTTTGAAGTTCCAGATGGAAATTCAGGGTGAGGGTAGGCTAGGGACAGGCAGAAATACTCTATGCAACTTACTCCAGGGTGCTTGAAACACAGCAACATCAATTATAATGATGAAGATTATGTGCTTGGTGATGCTATTCTAACACCAAACAAAATAAAAGTACAATTTTAACAGGGGGTTTGTCCTAAACTTGGTCTATTAATTCCAACCTTAAAAGGACAGGTGATCTCATTTAAAAGCTTAATGCACAAGCGAGTTAGGTAACTCAAGCATAGAGCAAGCTAAACCTCCCTGCTGGTGTTTTCTGTCTGGATCAACACATACCTAAAGGGAATGAAGGGGGATGAATGGAAAACAGTCTTTGAAAATGAGTGAGGCATTTCTTTGCAGAAGTGGCAATCACTGACCTGAAAGTTACTCTTAGACTCTAAAATATTTGGGCGTGTCCATCATGGTGTGACAGGCTTTCAAGTATCAGGGTAGGAAATCTCAGTGGACCCTTTGAGTGCAGGGTGGCTCCAGCTGGGACTGTCTTTCAAATCCCCTCATTGAATATTCACACTCTAAGGCTCACTTCCTCCCTCTTTCTTACCTGTAGCACTGTTTTTGTTCGGCTTATGGATTTCCAAAATGGAACATTTCCACATCGCTACAATCCATGTGGCAGAAAACAAGGAAGGATGTCATTTGGATTTTTGAAGCGACGTTAACAGGTTTATTGAGGCATCATCTACAGGCCTGGAGACAGACAGTGATGAGAGTATGATGGGCAACAAGCTTGCTGGAGAATGATCACAAGGTTAAATGTCGGATTTGATCATTACACGGATGCGCTGAAGCATCTTGAGTTGATGTACTGCAAGTAATCCATTACAGCAGGTGAGGGATGGAAAGCTAACTTCTCATTGATTTTCGGCATCCTCCGAACAAATGACATGTTGCCACTGGTGATTCAGGGCTCTGAGGCTTATCTAGGGGAAAAGCAAAGGATTCGCTAACCCTATTGGTTTCTTTCTTACTTTTTAAGCCACACTAATTCTGTGCTATCACCTACAGGGATTGTATAGGCTTCCTAATTGCCTCCTGGTTCTGTTGTCCCAATTCAGAAATGACTTTTCGAAATTCATGGTTTGAACACATGGAGTGACCAGACTGCCTCTAAAGTTCTTCTAATGATGTAGTTGAGAAGCTTGCATCTTTATAGCTACACAAATTCTCCATCCCGCCTCCCAGTTTCCAAAATGATTTCACAGGGTAGACGCTGTCCCCCCAAACATTGCATCTACAGAATTCCACTGTATCATTCATTTTTTCTTGTTTTTCTGTTTCATTTTAGGGAAAAACTGCCTCTTTTCCCTGTCTGTTTTCTGTTGCCCTAAAGCAGAACAGACTACAAATTGAGAAGCATTTATTTTAAAAAGAATCTACTAAAGATGAGTAATAATTGTGGCAGTTTGTGACAGTTGAGTCAGAAATCTGCTCTTACCTGCATATTCATGTTATATACAGAAGATCTATTCTGGGAATGTGGCTGGAAAGATGGAGCCTCCCTTTTCTCCTAGCACCAGTCTAGTTTGACTGTTTCACTCCAGGAGGGGCGGGCCATTAGACAGACGTGCTAATTTGTCTGCCTTCCTAGGTATGTGCTAGTGATGTTCTGTTTGGGGACACAGGGAAATCTGAGACTGAGACTTAATTCCTGTCTCCCACTCAGACGCCATTCATTCAACAGAGACTCTGTCTTAAAGCACTGCAGACTGAGAATATTGGAATCCCAATTCCCCCTATTTAACACCTGCTGCTAAAGAATAACTTTCACATGAAAATAAGCAAGCCGAGAAGACTGGGGGTTACAGTTGAATACAGCTGTGTTCACTAAGAAGTAATTCCAAGTCTGAAGGCTTGCTCCTCCCCAACTCTCATTTACAAGGAAGGCAGAGGTATCCCTCGGGGAGAAGTCGGATATAATCGTCACCCCCCAGTTTCAATAGTGTAGCGTAAAGGATTTGGCAAGGAAGAGAGGCAAGTCATAAGTACTGGCAGCTCCAAAGCTCTGCCTGAGAGGCCTCCCAAACACCCAAACTCACTGTCATCAAACCATTTCTGACTCACCACATGGAGGAAATCGTTGCAAAACCCACTGTCCAAAGCAATGGAGATTTTTGTTGGTGTGTGCTATCCAGTTGGTTTTAACTCTTAATCATCCTCTATGGCAAAATAGAACTGCTCCACGAGGTCTCCTAGGCTATAAGCTTTGCAGGAGCCGATAGTCAGGTCTTTTCTCAAGCCCAGTAGCCAGCAAGTGGCCAGCAATCGAGAAGAAGCTGCCATCCCCATGAAACTAGTAGCAGCAACAACCAAGACAGCAGAAAGCAGTGTCACAGGAAAGAGGAAACGTGTCACAGGGAAGGACAAGGGAGAGAAATGACTCAAAGGGGCCTTGCCAGGCATCAAAGGCTCAGAACAAGAAATCCCTTTGACGTGAATGAGGGGGTGGGCCGAGTGGAGATCCAAAGCCCACCTGTAGACAATTGGACATCCACTTACAGAGAGATCACAAGCCATACGTGAGCCAGTCAGGGGTCAGTATAGCAATGATGAAACATACAATCCTCTTCTAGTTCTTTAGGGCTTCCTCCTCCCACTATCATGACCCCACTGCTACCTTACAAATCAGGCTAGACCAGATCATGTACATGGGTACAGAGAAGAGCTGGAAACACAAGGAATCAAGGACTGACAAACCCCTCAGAACCAATAATGAGAGTGGCAATAGCAGGAGGGGAAGAGGAAGGTGGGGGGAGGAAGGGAGAAGCAATCACAATGCTCTACATATAACCCCTTCCCTGGGGGACAGACAACAGAAAAGTGGGTGTAGGGAGACAGCGGAGGTGTACCACATGGGGATAAAACTTATAAATTATCAAAGGTCCATGGAGGGGGGGGGATGAGCTGATATCAAGGGCTCAAGTACAAAGAAAAGTGTTTTGAAAATGATGATGGCAACATATATAAAATGTGCTTGACATAATAGATTGGTATATGGATTGTGATATGAACCATAAGAGCCCCAATAAAATGATAGTTAAGAATAAATAAAATACAGATTTTTTTAAAGTGGAGGGGGGCAGTCCCTGCTAAAATCACAGTCATCCATGTTGGTATTCAAATCTACTCATGGGCTGAGCCCCGGTTGCGTAATGGTTGTGCGTGGGATTGCGGTCCACTGAGTTGAGGGTTCAAATCCAGTAGCGGCTCTCCAGGAGCAAGGCTGGGCCTCCTACTACCACCACCAGGGGGCAGTCATGCCTCCCCCACACACAAAAAAACAAAAACAAAGTTACTCACATGTGTTAGATTACATCTGCTGAGGAGAGGCCAGAGCAGGCACTGGAGAGCTACTAGTGTCTATCTGAACTTCAGATAGACCTGAAACTATCTCCTGACCCCTTGAGATCTCTCTGCATCAGGTAGAAGTTTTTTCTGGCTCAATAGGCTTTAAGGGCGCCCTATGACAAATCACAAAGGAGCCCTGATGTCACTGTGGGTTAGCCATTGTTCTGCTTAGCAAGGTGTTGGAGGTTCAAACCCACTAGCGTTTCTGTCAGAGCAGCATGATGCTGTGTGCTCCTATAAAGATTGAAAGTCTTGGAAAAGCTATGTGGGGTCACAGTGAGTCAGAATGAACTCAACGGCACTGGGTATGACAAATCCCAGCCATATCTCTAACCAAGGTTGACTCAAGGGATGACTCTGGGAAAGGTGGATTTTAAAATAAGATGCATGGAAGGGGAGGGAGCTGAGTTACTGACTAATGCCAGCGAGGGAACTCAAAAAGCACTTTGTTTTAACTTTTCTCCTTGAAGTAATTACTGCACAAGGTTATTTAAAATCCCTACCCTAGCTTCACACTGCTAAGTTGAGTGTCCACCGTGCTCCCTCTTGCAAGCTCTCTGCACATTCAATAAGCATGCTTCTTTACCTGGACAAAGAGGGACTTCCCTATGTCAATAGACTCACTTAAAGAAAACCACTGCCATCCAGTGAAGGTCAATTCACAGCGACCTATTTTTATTGGAAAAAATACCTTCATACTTGAAACAAAGAAATTATTTGAAACAAAGAGTTTTGGAGGAACTTGTAAAGGTGTGCAATGGAAACCAAGAAACTAGGAGGGGACTGCAACTGGGAACAGAACTGGTGAGCAGGTGCACAAGCTGCCTGTGATCGAGCATTCATAAAGCTGGCCTTCAAAGGCGGAGTCTGATAGCAAGGCATATGTGCTGTGTATGCTGTTCCATGGATCCACGTCCCCCGTCTGGCAGTTGCTTATCCCCAGGCTACTTTAGTTTGCAGATATTCAATCTGTGTATGACCCCACAATAGTCCTGAGATCCTTAATTGCTGATCATATCTGTCTGGATAAGTAATCTTTAATACAAGCTAGCTAACAAGAAATGAGGACTTGAAACAGTTTAAACTTAGTTGATCATAGGATTTGCTGTGTGGAGGGAATCCATATGTATTAATCTGGGGTAGCTTCTCAAGGACATTCTGACCCAAATTAAAGGAGTGGAAGAATCTAGCCTGTTCCTTAACCTATCTCAAGAAAAATAATTTACACTATCAATTTTAATTAAAAAAACTGATTTAAAAATGAGAATGTTGCAAACTCGATCACTAGCTCTGCATGATGTTGCAGAAGCAAGGGGAACCAGGTTTGCTAAAGTAACTGTGGAGAGAGTAACGGTTTTGCCTCAGGGACTACTGAGGTGGTCCATTCTTTCCTACTACAGTGAAAAAAATGAGAATGAGGAAAAGGAAAAAAGATTTCAGCCTAATGTGTCATTCGGAAAGAATTCATCTTCCCGGCTAGATACTTTGGGGAATTACCCTGATGCTCAAAGTACTCTATTCCCAAATATAAACTCACATCACTACCCAAAAAGGAATGTTAGCTATTGTGGAGGGGTGTAGCTCCTTAAGGTCTTTTACTTAGATTGGCTTGTCTTATGTGTTTACGCTTGCAAAATCAGTTTGACACACATCTTATTTTGTCTGATGAACAATTTGGATAGACAGTTCATCAGCATGAGACCTTAAGTTGGTTGAGAACTTGCATTAGCAGTATTTGATTATTTTGGCTCTAAAATACAACATCTTGCTCACTAAACAAGTGAGTCTTCTTTTATAACCTTATCTCCCATTTCATACAATGTTGATGACCAAAAGTTTGTTTCTGACTGTAACATTGCTCTGAATTCTAATCTGTCTTTCTGAGGGTAGTTGGAAGAATTTCTTACAATGTGGACAGAGATCTCCCAGGTAGAATTTGATTAAAGGTGCTTTTCAGCTTTCACCTTGTATCCTGCAAGAATTTTAAGTCATTAAAGACAAACCAAGTGCATGCTTCCATAGATTTCTCCTGAGTATGAGCAACACACTAAATAAACATTCGAAGCACTCCAGGGTCGTGATTCTCAAATGCCTATTGACAAGATGATGCAGGGTCAGGGGCTATGTAACCACTGGAGGGTCTGTTTTTAAAAGAAAAGCACCAAACAAGTTTTCTGGGCCACACTCTTGCCCCTTCACCACAGACATATTCAATCCTAGGTTTAGGTGGGGCTCAAGAATTGTTTCAAAAATTTCCTTATGTGTCTTCTTGAGGTCAGGATGCTGTAATACAGTACCTAATGGTACCAAAAATGAAATGCTGGGATCATAGGCCTATTCTTGCAAATGTGTACTGGAACTTACATTCTAAAACACTTGGTTTATGTTGGATGTTGTCTACAGTGGAAACCCTAACTCCATTTTCATTCTTGAATTAAGTTCAGAAGTCATTTGAGTTCTTTATATTATTTCCCCAATGATTGCTGACTATTAAACCAGCAATGTGGCAACGCTTAGACAAATTTGGGGCAAGTCCAGGAATGAGTGGTTTGTCCTCATGAATAGTGTTGTTGAACAACTAGCATGTCAAATGTGCTCACACAAAGAACTAGGGAATTTTTCCGGGCATTTACCCAGGAGGACATGTGTTATCCAATAGAAGGTTGTGGGTTCTGATATTATTTTGTAGTCATCTTGTGGTTCAGGTCACAAGCTCTTCCCCATAAAGCCAGGTACTTGAAGTCCCACACCAGTATTGTAACTTACTTTAATCTGTTGTTATATGTATTCCAATCACGAACCTCTCCCTGCTTTTGTCCTCATACCAGTGACACCGATACAATAATCTACAACCAATCATAATCTTGTGATGATTTTCTTTGCTTTCTAACCTATTTATGAAAACCATGACTGTGAAGTAAAAGATTCCCTGGTTCCATACTAGGAGAGGTGTCCCTTTTGTGGCTTATACTTTTGGTTCTATTTAAAGCTTCCAAATGGGACTCTACAGAACAATTTAAGGAGTATTGGTGGTGTCCTGGGCTAAGAATTGAGCTGCTAACAAAAGAGTCAGTAGTTCAACCCCATGTATGATGCTTTCTGCTACCAAAAAGACTGAAAGTATCAGGAGCGCAGATGGGCAACTCTACTCTGTCCTATTTGGACACTATGAGTTGATGTTGACTGGTAAAAGTGAGTTTGAGAGACGCTGTGTTTGGATCTGAGGTCTTTGTTCTCTAAGCACTAGAGTAATGAAGATGTGGGAAATTCTTTTCACCTTTCAGTCTGAAATGAAAGAAGCTTCTCTAGAATTCTAATGGGACTGGGATGAACACTCAGCAACATTGGTGAATTGAAATGACCCAAAACTTAAAGATAGCAATGACATAAGCATATTCTACAGCCAGGAGGAAAAAAAAACCCAATTGACATAGTGTCAATTCTGACCCATAGTGACCCTATAGGATCCAGTAAAGCTGTCCATCAGGGTTTCCAAAATTATAAATATTTAGGGTTGCTAAATGTCTTATCTTTCTCCCATGGTGCACTTAATGGGTTCAAACAACTACTCCTGAGGTGAGTAGCCCAAAATGTAACCCACTATGTGTCCAGGACTCCTTACATATATGCTCAAAAAATCCATTGTGCTTCTTTTCCAATATTTCATTTTGAAAATACTCAATAAATAGGAAAATCTGGGTGCAAAGCAGAAACTTGTCTTCTGACCAACAAGATTCTGACATTCTTATTTTATTTGTGTTGTGTTTGTATTTGAGATGTATTTAACAATAAAAGTCCTGATGATTCAGGCATTGAGCACTCCATTGCCAACAAAGAAGTAGACAGTCTGAACATAATAGGCAGTGTATTTTAAATTTTAAAGTATATTGCTCAATCATTTTTGTATTTTTTTTAGTATCTACCACTTGTCTGTCAGTTCATTGCACTATGTAGCTTGCTTGTTGCAGTAATGCTGGAAGTTATGTCACTGGTATTTCAAATGCCAACAGGGTCACTCAGGGAGAACGGGTTGTTCAGGACTTCCAGAATAAGAACAGACTACAAAGAAGAAATTGACTGTCTGCTTCTGAGGAATTAGTCACTGTAAACCTTATGAATAAGAGTAAAGCATTTTCAGACACTGAAAATAGCATGGAGAGCGGTAGAATTTTGTCATATAGTTCCAGAAAATGAGCCTAATCAATCAGATTCAGCTCACTGACACTTGGTTGATCCTAGTTTATAGCATGCCCATAGGACAGGATACAACTACTCCTATGGGTGTCAAGAGCCATAACTCTTTACCGGAGTCAAGAGCCTCATCTTTCTCCTGCAGAATGGTCCCTTGTTTCCAGCTATTGACTTTGTTTTTAGCAGCCCAACATGTAACCCCCTATACCCACCGGGCTTCTTTCTCAGGTCAGAAGGCACTGAAAACATGATGAAGAAAGAGTTGTGTTTGTGGGCTGAGTCCCGGTGGCATAGTGGTTGAGTGCGGCCCACTGGCTTAGTGGTTCAAATCCAACAGCAGCTCTCCAGGAGCAAGGCTGGGCCTCCCACTCCCACCAGAGGGCAGTGATGCCAAAAAATAAAAAGAAAGAAAGAGTTGTGTTTGCAATGTAGAGTCAACCATAATGACATGGATGAAGTAAATCTTCGGGGCTCTTCATTTACTCATGGGACACAAATGAAAATGAGAAGAAACAGCTGCAGACATCTTTTAGTAACTGTAATATGGAATGTATGAAGTGCAAAGCAAGGAGCATTTTCAATGCTGGATATGATATAATAATACTTATGCACTTAAGAAGAAATCCAGTTAGCAACTGTTATTCACATTTATATACCAAGTATTAAAGGAAATCATACAATGGATCAAACTTGCAATTAAGATGCATTGGTAACCATTATGATAGAAAGGAAACTGGAGATCACATAATAGAATTTTACAAAACCAACAACATAAAAGCCAACAATGCATGTGGAGTTCTCCAGACAGAATACACAGAATTCAAATGCACTACGTGTGTAGGCATAGATGAGAGATAAGCTCAAGCGCAGCAGTTTAGCCCAGGGACTAACTGTACAACAGACTGCCACTTGTTCAGATGTAAGTTCAGGTTGAAGTTTAAGATCATTCAAGCAAGCCCACGAGAGGCAAAATGCATCCTTGAGTTTTGAATTTTGACATCTCAAGAATCGATTTGACACATTGAACACTGATAACAGAAGACCTGAAGAACTTTGGGATAGAGTCGAGAACATCATCCATTAAGAAAGCAAAAGGTCATTAAAAAGGAAAGAAAGAAAAGATCAAAGTGGATTTCAGAGGAGACTGAAACAATCGTAGAGTAACTAAGGTCAACAGTAGAAATGTTGAAGTCAATGAATTGAACAATTGAACAAACATTGTTATAGGGCAGCTTGAGAAGACAAAAAACAAAAGAAAAAAGAAGTAGGGGAAATGAAGGAAAAAAGAAGACAAAGTCAATATTATAATGAAATGTGCAAAGACCTAGAGTTTGAAAAGCAAAAAGAAAGAACACAGTCAACAGATCATGTACTGAAAGAACTAAAAAAAAAAAAAACACTTAGGCCTCGATTTTCAATATAGAAAGAATTTGTGGGCCAGATATTGAATGATGCAGGAAGCATCCAAAGAACACAGAACCATTTCAAGTGGTAACATATAATCAGGAACTGGTGCTATTGAAGGAAGAAGTCCAAGCTGGACTGAAGATATTAACCAAAAAACAAAGCTCCAGGAATAATTGCAGTAAAAATTTTAATGTTCAAAAATTTGCTGAAGCACTGAAAGTATTTATTCACTAAGAAATTTAAAAGACCAGATCAAAGTAGATGGGACGATATCTACATTTTACCAATTCAAAAAAAAATGTCACCCAATAGAATATGGAAATTATAGAACATTGTTATCACATGCAAGTAAAATTTTGCTGAAGATACTTTAACAGCAATTACTGAAGCAAAGTTTGGATCCAAAGGGATCCAAACTCAGTAAAGGATTTGAAACAAGGAATGTCATTGCCATTTTCAGATGAATCTTGGCTGAAAGCAAAAAATGCTATAAAGTTGTTTGTTTATATTTATTGACTACAAAGGTATCTGATTATGTGGATTATAAGCAATTAAGGATAGTCTTGAGAATAATAGGAATTACAGGACACTTCATTGTGCTCATGGCTCAGAACCTGCACATGAATCAAGAGGCAGCAGTAGCACTACCAGAATAAGGGAAAGGTGCACAGTTTAAAATCAGGAAATGTGTGCATAAGGGAACTATCCTCGTCATACTTATTTAATCTCTACACTGAGAAAGCCATCAGAGAAGCTGGACAATATGAACAATGATTGGAAGAAGACTTATTAGCAGCCTGAAATATTCAAGTGGCATAACATTATTTGCCAAAAGTGAGGAGGATTTGAAGCCTTTGGTGATGAAGCTAAAAGATTGCAGCCTTCAGTAGGGGTTACAATAATGTCAAGAAGACTAAAATCCTCACAACGATGCCAATAGGTAACATCGTAATAAGCAGAGAAAAGATTGAAATTCTACTCTCTCCTTGAAGACAGTCTCCCTTATGTTGGAATTGGCTCCATGGCACAGAACAACAAGAGACAAGCAAAGAAGCTCTGGTGGCACAATGGTTTAAGTGTTCGTCCTCGAACTGAAATGTGGGTTGCTTGAAAGTGCATAGCTGTTAACAGGAGAAATGACCTTGTGGCACATTTCCCTCCATGTCCCTACTATGGGGCACTTCTTGTCTGTCCTACACTATTGCAATAAGCCGGCATCAACATGATGGCAATGGTTTATGGTTTATGCAGAAAAATTAGGAAAGGATAGATATGTGCCTTCTAAATCCAGGATACATACAAAATACACACAAAAATAAAAATGAGACACATGTGGTACATTAAAAAGAAGTGAAGACTAAAATCAAGTGTTCTCAGAAGGTAAGCAGATGAGCTCTCTGTCAAGCTGCAGAGGTCAGGGAGGACAGATGCATAGATGATAGGGTAAAGATGGCGTTGTTCATAGGCTCGACTAGTGGCAGTGGATTATAATTGAGTGCTTAAGGAAGAAGAGGCTCCAAGCAGCGCTGTGTGCCATAGAGGGCAAATAGACCAGTCCCATAGGAAATGGTTTCGGTTGCATGTATGTATCTATTAATCCTTAGGTGAGTATTTACCTTCCTTCCCAGACAACAGTACAGTACAATATAGTATAATGGATAAGGATCATGAATTCTGAAAACAGACTGCCTGGATTTTCATCTACTTGTCAGATATAAAGAAATTACTTAATCCGTGTGTCTCAGTTTTCTTATCTGTGAAGTGAAAATAAAAATTACCTACTTTTTAGTAATCTGGTGCTGTTATAGTCAGAATGTCACAACTGGATGGTTTTTAATGAAAGAAGCCTCATTTTATCACTGAGTTGAAAACACCAGACATAGGAGTTCAGGGTGTCAGCTCTAAGAGAAGCCTTTTTTCCTCTGTTGACTCTGGGGAAGGTCAGTCTCTTTGAATTTCTGCTCCTGGGAGATCTTCATGTGACTTGATAGCTTGCTTCCCCATCTCAGCTTCTTATTTGCCTGTTTTATCGCTTGTCTATCTCAAAGGAGATTGATTCAAAAGGCAGCCTACACTAGACCTGCCTGGTCATCATAACAACATTCACCCATTCCTAAACAGAACTATAATTCATTGTCCTATGAGGTTGCAATTTATGATACAGAGTTTAAGGGGAGAGGATTCAATCCATAGCACCTACCTCTTAGGGTATGTATGAGGGTAAATCAGATAATACAAGTAAAACTATAGAATCCCACACACCTAAACCCACTTCCCTTGTGTTTGTTCTGCTCATAGCGAGTCAGTAGGAGAAAGTAGAACTGACCCTTTGGGTTTCTGAGACTGCAAATCTTTACAAAATCAGAAAGTATCTTCTTTCTCCCATGGAAAAAGGTGTGCATCAGGGCTGTACCCTCTCACCATGCCTACAATTCGGACTTGAGACTTTGGGTCCAATAAATAGCCCCCTATGATGGACGCAGGGTTCCCTAAGCTTCTAGAATAGGTCCTGGAAAACATGAAGCTTTATATGTGACATGTATTACCACAAGCTCAATTTATCTTCTTAATATTGACATCCTGATCATTTGTACTTGGCAAGACAGTTTTATGACAACAAGGAATAATAAATAAGTGACTTATATCAGGAAGTGGCCACATAAAATGCAGTAATTAAATACGCTAGTGAAAGAACCTGAACATCCCTCCTAATAAAACCTTTTTGACTATACAGAGTAGATAAACTTAATGCCCCAGTTACCATTCTATTTCCATCCAGTTTAAAATTTATATCACCTGAGATGTCTTTTATGCTATTTACAAATTAGTAATCTGCTAGCAAAATGTTTTTAATTGAAGAGACATAAAATAACCTTGCCTGCGGCAAGTAGAGAGGACGCGAGCAATGATGAAGATTAAAGGCCATAACCTTTATAATCACAACTCAACATCAAGAAACCAAAACCCTTGCAACTGGCCCAATAGCATCATTTAATGGCAATAACGAAACATGCAATGTGCTAATTCTCTTTATGTTATAACTGCCCGTTTTCAGCACCATTTTGTTAGGTGCATAATTGTGAGCTGCTCACAGGGAGATTGCGCGCTCCTCATGATAACCTGGATGTACATCCAGGGTCAAAACAGAGCATCGGCACAGTTGCTCAATAATGTTGCAGACTGGGATTTTCTTTGTGAAGAATATGACGTCATGAACTTAGCTTCCACATAGACTGTCCATCTGAATTCCTTACTTTGAAGTTTCTTCCCTAAAACTCTATGCACTTGGCCTAATAAAATGAGCCTGGGGCTCCTTTCCTCTTTGATAAAGCTTGCTCTTAAAACACTTGTAAGTAAGGGAAATGAATTTAGAGCAGATTGCTTAGGGGAACTCTGTTTTAAACTTTGAGGAGTAGCTCTGAATTTTACTACAATTCCTTGGAGTTACCTTTGGATACTCTTGGGAATCAAATCTTTAGAGGGAGAAACAAAGTTCTGCCTCTTAAAGAGCAGTGTGACCGTTGACTCATCAGTTAGCCTTTCTGAAATTTGAACTTCTTGCATTTGAAATGTTAAAGATAAAAGTATCTACTACCTCATATAGGTGCACTGATCATTAAAATATATAATTACAGTGCTTAGCATATGCCAGATCCATATTAAGTGCTCAATATACAGCAGTTTATAAGAGTCGAAAGATGGCAGGGGCCAGATTTAAAGTGTGGCATTAGTAAAAAGAGACCAAGGAAATATGTTTTTAGAAAACTTCTATCAGAGGAACATAGTCAAAGCAAGATGGATTTGAAATGAAAGATTGTTTTTCAAAGTAGAGACCTTAAGAGTATACACCCTAATTTCAGCAGTTATCATGTTGCTCAAGACATGTTTCAAGTTGTTCTTTCAATGTTTTTGCCAGAGCCTGCTAACGAAATACACAAATAAAATAAGCTCTCTTAGGAACCACAGCTTAATTTTTTCCTAACCAGCATGAACCCATACATCTCAGAGCTGCCTTCAACTTCCTTTGGGCGGTTTTTACGAGTCACATCACTTTTCTAAGCATGAAAAATTTCCGTCTTAAGATAAAAGATTTGTACAAGTGAAGCATAATAGTCCTTCTTCTCTATGATCATTCTCTGCCAAGTGCCACGTCATTATTAGGAGACTTCTGTTTCAAGGGAGTGCCATTATTCATTGTGACCTGATTTAAAGGATAAGCAGCTTGGCAGATGAAGACAGCAAAGTACAAAATGTGATCTGCCCTGAGGACAGAATATTCTGCACCTCCCTAAGGATCGTTATCATTTCACTATCAAGAAGATTTCACTTCCTGGGGATCAGCTTCCGTGAATGAGAGTGGAAAACCCCAACTGGATATAATAAGCACAAAATGCATAACACATGTGTGCAGAATAGAAATGAGTGCAGTTTGACTAAAGCAAAATATCTGCTTTGAAGCATCATGAAGGAAATATATGAAACTGTGTTAGGAAATTATGGTGGAGGGTTTGACAGTCAATAGAAGTGTATTCTATTTAGTAAATAAGCAAGGCACACTGAAGTTTTTTAATAAATCATTTTATTGAGGGCTCATACAACTCTTATCATAATCCATGCATCCACATTGTGTCAAGCCCATTTGTACTTTTGTTGCCATCATCATTTTCAAAACATTTTCTTTCCAATTGAGTCCTTGGTATCTGCTTCTCATTTTCCCCCTTCCTCCCCCACCCTCCCTTTTCTCATGAAGCCTTGATAATTAACAGATTTTTTCAGCTCTTATACTGAACAATGTCTCCCTCACACTGAAGGTCTTTAACAGACAAATATGAATGTTTTAAACTTTCTTTAAGAAACTTAGCCTGGAACCTCTATATTAGGTGAATTGGAGTTAAGAGAAGCTTGAAAATGAAGAAACTAATAGAAAAATATTAAAAAATAATCGAGGAGATGAGATTAAATATTGGATCTGGGAAATAGAGAATTCAAAAGGATGTGAGAAACAAACAGTATGAAAAAGAATAGTGACTTAAAACTTACCAAGCATTGAGCTCAGGATGTATGGTAATGGAATTAATAAACTTATAAAACCATAAGAATAGAACAGATACATAGGAACAACAATAACTGATTTTGGTAAACAAAAAGACAAAATAGAATTTTGACTGATACTCATATTTTAAAAGTGGAAAGAAAAAGATAACCAATAATACCATATATGTGATTAAAAATAGGATTCTGATAGTTTCACAACTATCATCATTGCCTCTCCTCCAGTTGTGCTTCAAAGCCTTCTAAAATAACCACTAATGTGATGTTTTCAGTGTTACCCACTGTGTCGTTCTCAAGAGAACAGTAGATTCAGGTGGTTTTGTCTTGTAAATGTGGTAAATGAACTGAAACCACCAAATATACATGTTATTGGAGTCTCAGAAGGAAAAGAAAGAAAAAATGGAAAAGAAGAAATACTGATATAGATAATGGAAGATAAATATTCAAAACTGAGGAAAGACATCAAACTGCAAATTCAAGAAGACACACAAAGTTCAAGAGGATACATAACAGATTCTATAAGAATAACAAAGACACTTCTAGGTAAATCAAATAATGAAGCATATCAAAGCTAAGCACAAAGGAAAGGTATCTTAAAAACAGCCAAATTAAAAGACTGATGTGTTTTAAGTCGCACAAATAAGACTGACAACTGATTTATTTCAAGGAAAAGTCAGAGATGTGTGGCATAAAAGAAAATGGCCAATCTAGCTTTTTTGTTTCTTCATAGTTGTATTGACATAAAACTCACATACCATACAATTAAATCTTTGAATATATTTTAAAGACACGTGCAATTATCACCACGGTCAATTATAGAAAACCTCCTTCATTTGTGTACTTATTGATATTAGCGCCCCCAACTCCATCAAATTCCCCTATCATAATCCTAAAAACTATTAGGCTATTTAACCCTCTCTCTATATTTTTCTATTCTGGATTTCATATGAAGAAAATCATACATAAAAGCCCTCACTACAATAACAAAATAGAACATCCCAAAGCCTCAATCTGAAAGAAAGCAGAAAATAATAAAAAATGGAATTAGGAGAATTTCCATCCGCAGTGCCTCTGTATCATATTTCACTATTCCTCCTACATCTAATGTCAGTGCGGCCTCCAGTTTGCTGTCAGATGTGCATGGTCAAGTGCCCAGGATGGCTGTTGGAGGAGGGAGTTGCTGCTGGACCACCAAAGGAACCGGCTATCAATATTTCCATCCCTCGATCACATGACTTTTAGGGTTTGCTCCTGGCAAGACTTTGAATAGTCCTTAGCAGTCCTCCTACAGGACAGAATTGATCAGGAGCTGGGTGTCACCTGGCAAGAAGTGGATTGATGTCTACCTATTGTCTACTGCTGGTCTACAGTAAGAAAATCTCAACTATGGACTTCAAATCCAGCCCTTTCAAATGGAAAGACCCTGTGTACTTCTTAATGGGGACCACATTTATGATGCCCTCCACACGTTTACTTCTTTTCATTTCTAGATAAATCAATCCACCTTTGGGCATGCTCTAATGCCTGGAAAGGGGCATCAGGATTGGCACCATCAGCAGAATAGAAGAAGACCCTCCATGAGATGAACGGACACAGTGACTGCGCCAAGGGGCTCCACACTAAGAAGTGTGAGGAGAGTGCGGTACTGGGCGGTGCTGCATTCCATCTCTCATAGGCTCTCTGTGAAGTGGAGCCAATTCCACAGAATCTAGCAACAACCCTCATCACCCCCTGTGTGCCATTTCTCAAGCATTTTGCCCCTATAGAGTCAGGGCACTTAATTTTCTCTAATGACAAATGACCTGCCCTGTATTCATCAATTATTCCTCTGAATCCTCTTTCGCAGTATAATTTACATACAAGGAAATTAATAATTTAATTGTGCACATTGGATTCTCTGTTAGAACAAAAATACATCGAAGAACATTTCCTGAGCACTTGCATTTAGCAATCTCTGATCTCTTCATATTAATTAATAATTAATTTATTCATTTTCTTCTTTCCTCAGGAAAGTGGTTTGTGTGAAAGAAAGGAGAGATTCCGTGGTTAGTAAGGGTAGACTTCTGGAAAACACCAGGATGAACGTTTCTGGATCTTTAGCAGTGTGAATGTTTTATGCTGATGGTGGGAGTGATGTTTATTTATTTTTAGGCATATATATACTGACATATAATTCACATACCATACACATCAATAATGCAAAATGCATCAAACCAAGTTGTGCAGTTATTACTACAATTATCTTTCTTCATTCTTACCTCCATTGTTGTTAGCATCTCCTGCCACAGTCCCAAGAGGTTATTGATTTAGTTGCTCTTTCTATAGGTTAGAGGGAATGGTATTTATAAGGGGGAATTAGAACAGACAGATTTCACTACATGGCTTCTTTTGCTGCATAACTTTGAAGAAAACACTGCAACTCTTAACACATGAGTGCACATCATGATAACAGGTGCTTGGTGGCAGCTTACGAGATAAATCACAAACAATTATAGTCAATTGTAAAAAAAAATAGAAATCTGTAGTTCATTGCATAAATCTCCTTGGATTTGTAGACGGAATACTTAGTACTCAACAGACTCTAGAGATTGCTTACCCCTGTGGAAACCTTGACTTCAGAGAGTCAAGAAGGTAACTGTCTTTGTTATTTTATTCCCATTGGAAAAATACATACTTGACAGTGAATTCCTTATATTAATAGGGACTGTTGGTTCTTTGTTATATGTATCTTATATAATTTTAAGGCGTTATTATGTTGGTATCAGCTCTGGCCTACTACCGGCCCTTCTAGACCCTTCATAATTGGATGTGCACTCCATGAACTGTATCACTAAAAGGCTAATATTATCAGAAATTGCATTCATGACAGAACTCTGAAACCTCAGAAATCTTTACCCTTCCTCTCCTCCTTTATATTAAGGTTTCATTATGAAAACTGGCATTTTCACTGTGTTGACCCAGATTTTTTTATCTGACAAGAGTCACACAAGAACAAGCAATATGTTGTTTGATAATAATTTATCTGATAAATTATACATTCTAACTAAAATTTAATTGAACTAAAACTACGTCAGGTCATAAATGAATGGCACGCAGACCAGTACAATTTCTCTAAGCTCACAAATACAAAGCCATAAGCATTGCAAGGCGCTTTAGTGGATCTTTTTCAAGCTGAGGACCAGGCAACGTTTCATTCTGCTGTAGATGGGGTTGCTATGAGTCAGACCCAACAGCATGGCACCTGAACACAGCAATTTTTAATAAACTTTGTTGTGAAAAGATGGAAATTTTTTCACTAAAAATAAAATAAGAACATAAGAAAAATGATTCTACAGAGCTATTCTAAACATTTGAAAGGATACTTTGAAATATCAAAGTCAAGATGGGGGTGAGTTCCATTCTAGGCCTGAGAAGTATCAAGAGGCTATAGTTTCAAGGTTTCACCATTAAGTCTGTTGTTGTTTGTTTTATGATGTGGAGTTTCGGTCCACTGTTGTTTTCTTTTTCTGATCTTATCCATGATCTACTGAACATCTTCGAGGCGGAGTCATCAGTGGTAGCCAGGCAACATCAGATTCCAGGTTGGGGGCATGGGGACTGGGGCTCATTTATCGGTTGGACCAATTGTTTCCAGGCATCTCGGCTTTTCTTCTCTCTCCTTGGTTCTGGAGGAGGAGAGAGCTTCACAGCATTTTAAATGGTTTGTTTGTGGTCAGGGTGGGGGTGATATCCACAGGTCTTTCTTTAGAGGTACCTCTGGGTAAACTGGACTCTTCCACTTTTCTATTAGCAGCTGAGGATTTAACCATTTGCACCCCAATTACTCCCGAAGCCCATAATCACAGCTGCCAAGTATCCCTTCTGCACACCATCCTTAAACCAAAAAGGGCAGGTGGAGAATGCCTGTCACATGAAAGGCAGAACTCCACACAAACACTAACTTGTAAAGAAAACCATACCGAAAAGGAAACATCTCAAGCAATTTAGAATGCATATCCTTAGAGCAAAGTAAAGTACTGTGGCATCCACATTATAGAAGCAGCTGTAGCCTGTGGCCAGTGAGTTGATTAAAAACCAGGGACACCAGTATAGAGTCTCAGGTGGTCCTCTGGGGTGGACACTAGGTGACAAAAGTCAGCAGTTCAAATGCACCAATTGCTCCTTGGTATAAAAATGAGGCTGTCTGCCACGATAACAATTTCTAGTCTTGGGAATTCCGTGTAAGGTTGTTATGAGTCAAAGCAGTCTCAAGCGCAGCAGGTTTTGTTGTTGTGTTACCGTTTCCCTCGAAGCTGCATGATAATAGGCAGAGTACCCGTTCCCCCCTTTCTAGAAGAAAGTACGAAATGCAAGAAATGACATTGCTACAAGTCAATAACTTTTAAAATGGCAGTGGCTTTATTTGTACCTGTGAGCGAGTATGTTTGTGCGTGTGTTTCTATGCAATTTGATCACTGTATAAACCACAATCACGCTATCATTACAGAACAAGGATCCTTTATGCTGACCTCTTTGTAATTACACCCAGCTCACCCCGTAACCCCCCAACTCCTACTAACAACAAACTTGCTTTCTACCTCAGTAATTTTGCCATTTTGAAAATGTTACAAATATGGAGTTTCACACTATGAGGGGGTTTAAAATGTAAACAAATGGACTTAAACATTCATGGAATTATGCCACTAACATTCGTGAAGTACCCTCATATGTAAAATCTAAGACTAAATTTTTCATTCACAGAATTCCTTTGAGATCTACCCAAATTGTTGCTGAGAGACAAAGTTTGTTCCTTCTATTGCTGACTATACTTTCGTGGTTGGAAAATACAAAGGGAACCTTAACAGGGCACCTGCTGAAAAGCATCTGTTCTGATTACAAACTTTACACTTGATCTTAGCCCAAAGGCTGAGAAATGATGATTTTGAATTTTAGCTTTTGAAAATGAAGCTGCCATGAACATCCATGTACAGATTTTATATGACATGAATTTTCTTTTCTCTGAGATAAGGATCCCAAAGCACACATTCTCACTTGCATAGTCATTGCGCATTCAGATTTCATAAGAAAATGCCACGCTCTTTTCCAGAGTGGCTGAAGATTAATTCATTTCCTTCAGCAATGAATGATTCAATTTCCCTATATCGCTACTGGCATTTGGTGTCATCAGTATTTTTAACTAGCTATTCTGATGCGGTGTAAGAGGAGCCCTACTGGCATAGTCATCAGTCCTGACTGCAAAGTCATCAGTTCAGAAACATAGTTGGAAACTCACAGAGAGGCCTCTCTGAGGCCTCATCCACTCCATGGCAATGAGTTTTCTTTTTTTT